>JAVLVB010000374.1:1883055-1905616 GCA_032876305.1 Orestias chungarensis
GATAATTGTCACCACAGTTTGACAAAGTTTTGTATTCACGCTGGACTCAATACTGACAAAAAAACAAACAGAAAAACAGCAAGTAAGACTCCTGCAGTCTTTTAAGGAAAAACATATCTGGGAGTTGATATTAAATATTTGCGTCTTCCATTTGAAAACAACAACTCTATGGAGCCGATATAGCACCATATTTAGTATTTATGAGAGTGAAGATGCTCGTAAAGACTTTCACAGCAATTCTTACAGGTTAACCAAGCCCATTATACACAATTAATGTAAAATGAAATATTCACACCCTTACAAATATATCTTATTTTATTGTTTCTCACATTTATATGTTTTGGTTCTTCAAATAACTTTTAAGATTCATTTTAACGTGGAAAAAAAAAGTCCAAACCAACCAAATGCTTGATGAATATTATTGTACACTGTTATAATGTCAAAACCAGGAGAAAACACAATTTCCAAAGCAACACTCAAGACTGATTTGTCAACTTTCTGTCGAGTCAACAAAATCCCTAATTAAGCTGTAAAACAACTTGAAACGGACTAAAAGGTGTAGAAATGCAACACATTATGTCCTAATCTATTGACAACAATTAGTATTAGTATTTAGATGACTCTGAGACTCCAGAGAAACACAGAGACAACTAAACTGAGAGGAGAAACCCCATGATTAAAAGTATTATGATAATCACCCAAAATCACCAGAGAAGTGTTCTGTGTACTGTTGAGACTAAAGTGGAGGGTTTTCAAACATATTGTTGCATCTACGGTAGTATGAAACTGATCATAACTGGTCTGAAACACATCATTACAAAACTAAAATCAGACCCAGATGGTTTTTAGAAGATTGATAGATCCAAGCTGCTTTGCATCTTCACATCTTGCTCAAGCACGCATAGGTTTTACCCCAAAGAAAACCAACAAGCAAACCTCTGAACGGCTCAAAAACAAGAAAACATGAAGGTTTGGGGCGGCCTACTCAAAGTCTTGGCTTAAATCAAGCTTAGATGCTTTGGCACAAACTTAAATAGTTCCTTCTAAAAAACAGAAGACGATTGGACCAAACTACCAAACAGTGATGTGAAAATAATCATTGATCTGTGGTTCTACCAAGAATGATACAAGAAGTGGGGGATTATTTCCTCCTAAGTGGATTTGGGTTGGAGTTTTTCCTAATAAATAAACTCATCATGACCCCATAAATAGATCATATAATTATAAATGACCTGCTCTATATTGGAGCCTGTTATTAGGGAGGAAAAAGCGGTATCAAGCTCTCAGTTCCCCAAAGATTTTTACTACAAAATCTGCCACTAGCCCTCTCCTGGCTGTTGTGATGTTGGCTTCATTTTTTCTGCTAACTCCAGTCAGGAATAGAAAGTAATTAGACTGCCATGGGTCCCAGCTGGGGTTCAAAGTGGAGCGTGGAGAGGCAGCACACTTTCTTTGCCAATCATCAAAGCCAGTCTCTGTGTCTTCTTCTTTTAAATAATTTCTGCCACATTTTTAATGAAACTTTTCAGAGAAGAGTGAAGCAAGTTGGAAAGAGTGCCTAGACATGCCTAGAAGATTGAGATTTTGAAGTCAATTAAAAACCAAAGAGAGTAAAAACTAAATTACTTCAAACACATTTTCCAATGAGCTCTTTCCTGTATGCATCTGTTTAAAGGATTACCTCCAGCGGGTCTTGCTGCTTCAGTCCACAGACTTTCCAGGCCGTCATCTCTGAGCATGGTGCTCACTGGTCCAATTTCGGGTAGAATGAGATCAGAAGGTGAGGATTTTGTTGGTCCGTCGTGGCCCCAGCCAGGCAGATGTGTGGGAGTCTGAGGAGTGACCAATAAAACCGGAGGGATGGAGCTGAGGGAGGCCAGCTTTGGGGACCACAGGGGCATATTTGGAGGCTGTGCAGAAGATTTCCAGGTTGCCTCCGAGTAGTCATCCCACCCAGAATCTAAAGCCGACGGCTTTGACCTGTCCGTTCCGGCTGGTTTGCTCTTTTGGCTGTAGAAAGAATCCATCTGTGGGGAAATGGTGGCCCAAAAACTACCTGAAGTCCGTGTATGGGTATTCATGTCAGAGTCCCCCGGCCTATTCTTATCTGTTGGACCCAAATGCTCACCGCTGGCAGGTTTGTCCTTCTTTACAACGTCTACATCTTCCTCTTCAGGTACTCTCTCAGTAGTCTTATGAACCTCTCGATCAGCCTCGCTCGACCCAAATTTTCCGCGAGTGCTGTCCCCATTTTTAATCTGCGTCACTGGACGCCTCCCCTCTGGTTCTCCATGTGGGCCAGTCCCTCTTCCCGCACCTACATTCAATATAAAGCTGGTGACGTGCGCTTTGTCCAAGGGAACTGACTCTGTGGTGTATGTGACCCCTTCTGTTGCTACTGAGCTGGCACAGTGCTCTTCACAGGAGATGTCTTGCATTTGGCTGAACGCTGGGACATAGGTGGGGGCTCCACAGACATAGAGACAGGTCTCTGCCAGGAGGAGTCCCTGGAGAATCGAGGACATCATTTTCTCTTTGTCCTTTCAGCACCTGTTGACAGACAGCAGGAGCAAGTGAATAAGTGCTAACAGGTTTGAAGAGAGGTAGGAGTAACGTCTGCCTACAGGTTGTTTTTGGTGTTTAGCAGACAGGCAGCTAAAGCCAAACCAGGGTTGACAAGGTGTAATATATCAGTGTCAAGATGTAAGACTTTTCAGCATGAACTAACCAAACCTCAGGGCTGACACTGTATTTTGGGTGCCTTATTTTGATTTGAAGATGCAACCAATTCAGCTTTTGACACAAGCGATACGGCCAATATGGTCGTGGTTATGACCCAATTAGGTTTTTATTTTATTTTTTGCATCTATAAACAGTGCAGACATTTGAACCCTCCTGTTTCAACAAGTTGTCCTGCTTGGCCGAGCGCTTCTGTCTTTCCCCATCAAGAGAAAACAAAACATGCCATTTTACTTTTTTTTTGCATGCACTTTCCCCCCTAATACAGATATTTCTCTACAAAAATCACTTATTACAGAAAATATTGATTTGTTGGTGTTTTTGTCTGGGTTATGAATGTGACCTGTTCTTGGTGAAGATGGGTTAAAAAAAAGACACACTTGCACATTTTGGAAATTGCCAGCTTTTGAATTGTATTAAATTGTAAGGGAAATAATAAGAAGGTGGAGGGAAATTGGCAAACAGATGGAGAAAGGGAGAAGAAATCTGACACAGCAGTCCTCAGCTCCTCTTCACTCCTGCTATAAATAGCACCAGGTTTCCTATCCTATAGGATCCACTTTAGATTGCTGTTTGAATGCCAACCTGCGCAAAATACGAAAATATACAGCCAAGTACAACCCTGTATTATTTGTGCAATAATCTCTCTCACAGCTTACAATGAGAGGCTGACACCCATTTTTGCTGTCTCAGGCAAGCGAGCAAGATGAAAAAAACCCAAAAACGTCTCACCCGGTTGATGCAACATAAGATCAATGTTTCAATTGAAACCCACTTTCACCGTCGTCGCAATCCATACGCGATAAATACATTATATCAGGTCTTGCCAGTTTGCGCACACAGACCACCTCCCAGCACCACGCCAGCATCCGGACTGTAAACAAATCCCCCCACTGCGGTACTGAGTCACATTTCTCCCGTGTGACAGCTCAGAATCAGCCTCGAAGCCGTAACACGCTCAGCATACCGAGCTGCTGCCGAGTGCCAGATCCGCGTAAACGCATTCTGAGTTGCACGGAGCTGAAAAGGAAAAACTCTTACCTTTAGGAGCTCATGGTGGATCTTGTTTCATGGAGACGTCAAGGTTCTCTCACACAGTGGGGAAAAAAGGGAAAATGTTTGTCTATGTGTCTGGATAGCGGCTGGATTCAGTGTAATCCAGAGTGGAAATCAAGCTGGAGAGGCTTGTTTTCGCACAGCTCAGCGTCACTGTCTCTACCCGTCTGCTTCTTAAGTGCTGCCACCAAATGCTTACAACCTGCAAAGAAAATACGCCTCTTATTTATTAGAATCAATATCATTATTGCTTAGCAAAGCTTCCTTGGTTTATGATAATTTCTTCATCCACTTGTTCCTGCGCACCGCAGGTGGACTCTGGTGCTGAACGGACAGCTCCTTTACCTCCATTCCCAGATAACAAATGAGTGATACAGTTCAAATTAGCACCTAATTGTGCCGATTGCGTTCACGGTTTGGTCAGATGAGACCAAAATTAGGCTTGTTCTTTTTTTTTATCTATACGTGCTAAATATCACATGTGACATAAAATCAACAGCTGGTGTCTTCGTCCCCCACCGTGAAACATGGTGATGGCAGTGGCCGGTGGCCTTCTAAGGCTGTGGGTGGCTTTTGATCTGTTTTTGTGACAGACCTTGCCGCTGAGCTGTTGCTGGCGTGTGCCTAGCGAGATGGAGTGGAAGGCTGCGTTACAGGTGAGTGAAGCCAGATGTTCTAACTGTGTTCTGTGTTCGCACATTTCTCGCTCGGATTGCCTGGCGAACAGCTGCGGTTTTCTGACTGCATTCTTCAGATCCTTTGAAGTTCTCGCTCAGATTCCTCAGCAGGTGCACATATTGTTCTGACTGAGTTCGTCAGCCCTGCTGGCGTTCTAGCTCAGATCCTGTCCGACGTCCTATTGGCCGACGCCATCGGCCAATAGGACATGTTGGCCAAGGTGGGCATGGATGAGGCACCTGCGGCCCGGGTCGCAGAGAATCCCTTTTTTCAACGGGCCCCGGCAGCCCCTACGTTTGAGGTTCCGCCGTCACCATCTTTTTTGGAGGAGCTCCAGCGCTGTTTGAGGGATCCGAGAGGCTTGGTCCACCGTGGCGGGGATGCAAGGATCCTGGCGTCGATGCGCAACCCTGGCCTGGACCATATACCCCCATTGGATCACTGCATTGCCTTGCTTCGGGAGAGGGCCAGCTGTCCAAGCGCCCACTGTTGGGTGACGGATGACCTTTTTTTGCTGTACTTACGACACTGCGGCTCGTATGGCACGCATTGGCAACTCCCTTTCGGTGCTACTGCCGGCGCAGTCCCAAAAGTTGCAGCCGGGCGCGTCGATGGCGGCATTAGGGGACACAAATGATGCAGCCCTGCAGGCTTTTGGATTTATGTCCAGAGAGCTGGGCCGCCTTCTGTCCACTTTGGTGGTCACCCAACACCCGGTGTGGCTTTGAGAAAGTTACCGGTTGTTCCGGGCCTGTTGTTTGGACTGGAGGCCGAGAGGGCACTGGAGCGCGGTCGGCAGTCTAGTCAGGTCTCTGGAGATTGGGGCAGCCGCAGGAGGGCCATGGGACCCCCGGCTCTGCGTCCACGTAAGAGTGACTTGCGGGTACCACGGAGTCAGTTCCGGACAGCGGCTCTTCCACAGTCTGCCCGGCAGAGCAGGACGGTGGAGTGAACCTGGCATCGGACTGGGGCAGACAAGGCACAGCCCCGTTAGACCCGGGCGGGCCCGGAGAGGAACCGGCGCCCCCCCCCCCCCCCCCCCCCCCCTGGGGCAGGCGGCACCATGCGGCCTGATGGCTGCAGGCTGACGATGGGACGGTATTCTCAATGGCAACTGGCCTATTGTACAACCCAGTGCACGGATGCATGGTTCTTACAGACAATGTTCCAAGGGTAAAGATTGCAGTTCCGATGTCGGCCTGCTCCCCCACAAGGGGTGATAATGACCACGGTCACAGATCCTGCACGAGCAGCAGTCTTGCTACAGGAGATACAGGCTCTCCTGGACAAGGGGGGCATAGTGGTGGTTCCTCCACGGCCGCTGTCAGAAGGGTTTTTCTTGACCTATTTTCTGACCCCAAAGAGGGATGGGTCCCTTCAGCCAGTATTGGACCTCGGGAGGTTTTTAAAGGTTCTGCCTTTACGCATCCTCCCCCCTTGCGACCTCTTTCAGTCCATCTGTCCAGGAGAATGTTTTGCATCAATAGACCTCAAGTATGTGTACTTCCATGTCCCGATTCACCCGGACCACCCGGAGTATCTGCGGTTCGCCTTTCAGGGTGTGGTGTACGAGTTCGCGGTTCTACCGTTCGGGCTTTCCCTAGCCCCTCGGATTTTCACCAGGTGCGTGAAGGTAGTCTTAAGCCCTCTGTGCCTGTCGGGCTTGAAGATTATGCTGTATCTGGACGACTGGCTCATCTGCGTCCCCTCCTCTGGAGACGTGGTCCTGGCCACGTCTCGGGTCCTGGCCCATGTCAGAGCGCTGGGGATAGAAGTGAAGCTTCTGAAGAGTTCTCTGATCCTCTCACAGCGGATCGACTCTGTCGGCATGGCCTTGGATTCCGTGGCCATGGTGGCACGGCTGACTACGGACAGGGTGGGCAGGATTTGGTCCCTCCTCCAATCCTTTCCCGTAGATGAGACACCGTCGTCCGACTGTTGCTGAGGCTATTGGGGATGCTAGTGGCAGCCTCAGCGCTAACCCCTACTGGGGCTTCTTCATCTGCGGCCTTTGCTGAGGTGGTTCAACAGCCTCCGCATGGCCCCCCGGTTACACGGGCGGGTCAAGGTGCGGGTTACACCCAGATGTGCGATGCTCCTCCGTCGGTGGTGCATTGTGTCAGAACATCTGGCTTCACTCACCTGTAACGCAGCCTTCCACTCCGCCTGGTTAGGCACACGCCAGCGACAGCTCAGCGGCAAGGTCTGCCACACAAACAGATCAAACGCCACACACAGCCTTAGAGGGCTTTGAAAAGGGCTCCGACTAATCAGTCACAGGCGGGATGACGTTATCACACACAAACGTATTTTCTCAGACCTGAAAGCAAAATCCGAAGACGGATTTATGAGAGCGATCAACAACCGAAACACGCAAGGTTGACAGAGAGAAGATCAAAGAGAGCGTACATAGCCCTCTGCGTGCTATTTATAGACTTCAGCACAGGTGGCACGTGGTGACTTTGTTGACATTAAGGCTCTACCTGCGCGGGGCGCGAGGAGATTTATCCACTCTGTTAACTGCACTATCCAAGAATTCACAGAACCATAGTTACTACAGTAACTTACGTTGAGTTGGGATTAGTTGGGTTGGGTTGAGTTGAGTTGAGTTGAGTTGAGTTGGGTTGACTTGAGTTGCGTTGCGTTGAGTTGAGTTGTGTTAAGTTTAGTTAATCTATGTTCAGTTGAGTTAAATTATGTTGACTTGAGTTATATTCAGTTGAGTTAAGTTATGTTATGCAGAGTTACTTTAAGTTATGTTGAGTTAAGTTATGTTGAGTTAAGTTATGTTATGTTATGTTGAGTTATGTTGAGTTATGTTATGTTGAGTTAAGTTATGTTGAGCAGAGTTACTTTAAGTTATGTTGAGTTAAGTTATGTTGAGTTAAGTTATGTTATGTTATGTTGAGTTATGTTGAGTTATGTTATGTTGAGTTAAGTTATGTTGAGCAGAGTTACTTTAAGTTATGTTTAGTTCAGTTATGCTATGTTAAGTTAAGTTATGTTGAGTAAAGTTAAGTTATGTTGAGTTAAGTTATGTTGAGCAAAGTTATGTTATGTTGAGTTATGTTATGTTGAGTTATGTTATGTTGAGTTATGTTATGTTGAGTTATGTTATGTTGAGTTATGTTATGTTGAGTTATGTTATGTTGAGTTATGTTATGTTATGTTATGTTATGTTATGTTATGTTATGTTATGTTATGTTATGTTATGTTATGTTATGTTATGTTATGTTGAGTTAAGTTATGTTGAGTTATGTTGAGTTAAGTTATGTTGAGTTAAGTTATGTTGAGTTAAGTTATGTTGAGTTATGTTGAGTTGAGTTATGTTATGTTATGTTATGTTATGTTATGTTATGTTATGTTATGTTATGTTATGTTATGTTGAGTTATGTTATGTTATGTTATGTTATGTTATGTTATGTTATGTTATGTTATGTTATGTTATGTTATGTTATGTTATGTTATGTTATGTTATGTTATGTTATGTTATGTTATGTTGAGTTATGTTATGTTATGTTATGTTATGTTATGTTATGTTATGTTATTTTGAGTTAAGTTATGTTGAGGTAAGTTATGTTGAGTTAAGTTATGTTGAGTTAAGTTATGTTATGTTGAGTTATGTTATGTTATGTTGAGTTAAGTTATCTTATGTTAAGTTATGTTATGTTATGTTATGTTGAGTTATGTTATGTTATGTTATGTTATGTTATGTTATGTTATGTTATGTTATGTTATGTTATGTTATGTTATGTTATGTTATGTTGAGTTATGTTGAGTTAAGTTATGTTATGTTATGTTATGTTATGTTATTTTGAGTTAAGTTATGTTGAGTTAAGTTATGTTGAGTTAAGTTATGTTGAGTTAAGTTATGTTATGTTGAGTTATGTTATGTTATGTTATGTTATGTTGAGTTAAGTTATCTTATGTTAAGTTATGTTATGTTATGTTATGTTGAGTTATGTTATGTTATGTTGAGTTAAGTTATGTTGAGTTAAGTTATCTTATGTTAAGTTATGTTATGTTATGTTATGTTGAGTTAAGTTGTTATGTCCAGTTGTGCAAATCTAACGTTTTTACCTGCCGGTCTGGCCAACCATATACTACTTTCAGAACCTCCAATCCAATGTAGAGAGCTCAAACAATATTGTCTTTCTTTCTTTTGTTTATAACTTACTTTGGAAGCTATTTGATGACAACAACTAGGTGTGTTTGTATCAACATCAAAGGAAATAAACTAGGTCGGCTCTAACCAGGAAAGTAAACCGGTGACGCATCAAAATAAGTGGATTTATTTTAACATGCTGAGCTACTTTCTAGTGAGCTCTGTCTCTCCTAACTAGACTTCTATATCGATATTCACAGAAATAAGTTTCATAAGGAAACAGGAATCAATGGTAATTTTTTTGACGGAACCATTCAAAATAGGAAGGTTGCCAAGACAATAGATGCGTTTGGGTGCTTCAGGGAAACTAGAGCTCTGGCAAGCCGGCTATCTATTTGTAAATTCAATCTGCTGTAAACTTGTTTGCTTTGATTTATTAAATCCATAATATTTCTTTACTTCTGATGTAATCTGAGATTACAGCACAGAAAAGTAATCTCTTGCTATGTTTTTGTCTCTTGATTAGGATTTTCCCAACGATCCCGACGGTCTGTAAAGAGGCAGCACAGACTAAGAGGAAGACAGCTCGTAGCTTTATTGTGATACGATGCAAACCCGTGTCTTAAAGCCTTAACTGCTGAGACGTTTTTTGGAATAAATTAGTAAAATGCCAATATTTGACGGTTTGGGAAGTGGAGGAGAAAAGACTGCGATTGTGATTGATTTGGGAGCAGCGTACACAAAGTGAGTATGACCTGCTAGCAAAACAGGCTAACGCTAGCCAATTAGCATTCTAACGCAGCTCGCTTCCAAAAATATTTCTCCTTTCTATTTCACTTTCTGTCAGATGAACGTTGACTGTCACCAGGTGTGGTTAATACTGAAATTGTTGTTTGAATTTGTACAATTTAAAGGGCCTCTAGCATGCTAAGCCTGTTAGCTAATGCTATGTTAACTGTTACTGTTTGCTGTTTTAGTCATGTTAGCTAGGTTGATTTGTTAGTTAGCAAAAATCAAATGATGCTATATTTAAAAACTGCACTTTAAAAATCGGATATCTGCTTTTTGTGAAATGGTTAAGACGTTGTTTGGATTTAATTATTACAGCCAGATGGGATGCTGGTCAAAACATCTTGATGTTTTCCATTTAAATTGTGTTGCAAGTGTTTTAAATCTAGAGCTTTTTTTTCTCCTTTTTTCATCAATAACCTAACTTACAGCAAACAGAATAATTATTCACTTGTTTATAGAGCAGAGAAAGCGAGTCACATGTAGATCAAGTGGGTTTCTCTCCTCTTTCAGAGAATGATTCTCTTTGTACCTCTCCAACAGAGATCTTGTGTTGTTTTGGTGGAAGCCGACCACTTTTTAGTGTTTTCCTCATTTCCAATCATTTTCTTTCACTTGGTTAAGTTAAACCTCACACAGTTTTAATGTTAGACCAAGACAAAAATGGTTAAGTCAGTGAACATAGCCATGAACAAAAGCTGAACACTGAGAGTGCCTATGTTGAAATAGATAGGAAGTTTTGATTCACACTATGAAGAGATATCCTATAAACCAGCTCTGCTGAAGGAACCCCGTTCTTTGCAGATGCGGATTTGCCGGGGAAACGGGGCCCAGGTTCATAATTCCGAGCGAGATCCGGAAACCGGGACAGCGACAGGTATCTTCTTCTATTTACTACAAAAACAAACTGTGTGCGATAGTAATAAGCTTTTCTTAATGGTATGTGCTGTCTCATTCAGGCCACCAAAGTGGTTCAGTACAACATCAACACAGAAGAGCTTTATGCCATCCTCAAAGAGTTTATCCACATCTTGTACTTCAGGTGACGTGTATTTTTCTGCTACGAGTCTGATTGCTTATTTTTGTTAAAAACTGTTTTAGTTACAGTAACCAAGCCCAGATCACTCCCTGCAATGATGATGCATTATAACTACGGAGTAAGATCGCTGTCAAAAAGATGCATGCACAACTCTAACATTCATAATTGTATTTCAATGTCACTAAAGTTTTTGTCGAGAAATTAAAGTTGTATTCACAAGACTTTGCACTCACAGCTTTTAGATTAACATCTAGAATCAAGAATCAGTTTATTTATATAGCGCCAATTTACAACAGGTGTCGTCTCAAGGCACTTCACAAAAAATCAATTAAAATCAAAGATACATTCTAACAAATCAATTAGAAAAAGTTTCCAATCTAAGGAACCCCAGCAGATTGCATCGAGTCATTGACTTGCAGCATTCACTCCTCTGGAATCAGCGGGCAGAAACAATGGCTTGTGTTGTCTTTGACTTTACAGCAATCCCTCATACTGAGCATGCATGTAGCGACAGTGGAGAGGAAAAACTCCCCTTACGATTATAAATTCTCCCCTTACGAATCTAAATACGATTATGAATGTTAGAGTTGTGCATACATCTTTTTTGACAGCTATCTTACGCCATATATAACGCGGTACTAAATAAGAAATTATCGTCGATCAGGCACCTGTTGGTGAACCCTCGCGACAGAAGAGTGGTGATCATCGAATCCATCCTCTGCCCATCCCACTTCAGAGAGACCCTCACCAAGGTCTTCTTCAAACAGTTTGAGGTACCGCAATAAAAACCAGACAGCCAGCAAACGTATTTTCTCAACTAACATTAGAACGGATAAAGGAAGTCTGATTGTTTAATCCGCTGCTTCGCAAAATTATACAAGCTCTACTGCAATAACCAGACTTTTTTTTATATTATTGAGTCACAAACATTTAGATTTATGTTCAACCGTTTGGATCAACAGTTTTTGTTTTTCTGTTTAATTTTATTCCAGGTGCCCTCTGTGCTGTTTGCCCCCAGTCACCTCATGGCCATCATGACTTTAGGCATCAACTCTGCACTAGTGATGGACTGTGGATATACAGAGACACTCGTGCTGCCTGTATCCTTTACGTCTCTGTGCTATTCAACAATCCGAAACCTGCGACAGCAAGACTAATGTGACGTCTATGCAAACAGATCAAAAAGAAAACTGTTGGTTTGTGATTTCAGTGTAACCTTAAACAGTATCTTTGATTTAATTGTAAAAATGGGGGCTTAGGATAACATTTTACAGTAACTCATATACTGTGTTTTATTTCATATAAATTAATTTGCTTGTGGTATTTTTTTCTGAAAACAACCTTAACCTCCCTTATTAGATTTATGAGTGTACTCCAATCCTACCATCCTGGGAGGCTTTGCCTCTTGGAGGAAAAGCCATTCATAAGTAAAAACCTCATTGCCGTTTCTTAGACTGTGTTAATATTTTATTTTGCACTTACTTTACAGGAAATGCATTGTCTGTCTGTTTTAGCTTAAAATGGCGTCGTTTGTGTTTTAATCTGCTTTTTTCTTATGTAGGGAACTGGATGGCTTTCTTGTGGAGCAGTGCACCGTAGACACAGACAGCACGACTGGGCAGCGCGTACCAGCGGTCATCGGTAATGAAAGGCCATTTACGCTTTACCTCCTAAAAACCAATAATGCACCATTTACTTTTCATATAAAGGGCTTCTTCAACATAGCTGTGAATCCTTCTCTATTTTTTTTTTGTTTCTTTATTTTACACTTACACACACACAAAGTCTATGTTGCCGTTTTCTTTTTTGTTTTTCCTAAACAAATGTAACCAAAGTATGCATTATAATCAACAATTAAAACAAAAAGGCCTAGCAAAAATCCAAAAAGGACTGGCATGAACGTCCAGTTTGTTAATTTTTTGCATCATTGTTCTAATTTAGTCAGCCAATCAAACGTGAAGATAAAAAAAAAAAAATCCTATTTCTATCTTTTTCTCAGGAACGATCCCGGAAGAAACAGTGGAGGACATAAAGGGTAAGTTAAATTAAGCATCTTTAGAGAAGATCAAGGACTGACAGTATTAGTTAATTAAACCATGAGGTAGAATTTATTTCAATCATACTAATCAGGTGCAAAGAGGTACATAACCATAAATATCTAACTTACATTAATGGTATAATTTTATCATTGGACGTTTTATACAGAAATGTTTATGTATGACCTTTTAAGACATTGCCTACTATTTAGTAATCTTCATATACGGATTTAATAAATGGTCAACCCTGGCTGCAGGTATTGCCTTGGTGCAGATATCTCTGTAGATTGTTGATGTTTGCTGAATTATTGTATTGTTTGTTTGCTATGTTGTGTCTTGCAGTCAGAGCCTGTTTTGTCAGCGACTTGCAGAGAGGCCGCAAGATCCAGGAGGCCAAGTTTAACCTAGATGGTGCAGCAGAGGTGAGTGGGATTGTTTGGGAGGGGGGGTTGATACAAAAAGATCAAAACTAAAAGGACCCTAATGTTAAGGGACCTCTTGCTGTGCTGAAATCTGTGTTGTGTGTCTTTGCAGCGTCCTGCCTCTCCTCCAGATGTCGATTATCCGCTGGATGGAGAGAAAATCCTGCATGTTAAAGGATCTATTAGGTAGTGTGAAAATCTTTCCACCTGGTTTTAAGGTGTTTGCTGTTTTATCTGCTGATATTTCTCACTGAAGGACACGTAACGTGTAATAACCAAAGTTTTGTTGTGCGGTCCTGTAGGGACTCGGTGATGGAGATCCTGTTTGAGCAGGACAACGAGGAGAAAAGTGTGGCGTCTCTGATCCTTGATGCTTTAGTGAAGGTACGCCGTCGTTTGATGTCAAATGCATAGGTTGTTTTTATCATGTTAATCAATGCCTCTAAGCTTTGGAAATCTTGTTCGTTCTCCCTCAGTGCCCCATTGATACCCGCAAAGTGCTCTCTGAGAACCTGGTGGTGATCGGAGGCACGGCCATGCTTCCTGGCTTCCTGCATCGCCTGCTGGCTGAGATACGCCTCCTGGTGGAGAAACCCAAATACAGGGACGTGCTGGCGAGCAAGAACTTCCGCATCCACTCCCCACCTGCAAAGCCCAACTGCACTGCCTGGCTCGGAGGTGCTCTTTAAGACTCACCTTAAGCATTTTTTGGGGGGGTTCTTCCTTCCTGCATAACTGCTGAAGCTCTGAGTGAGCAGTTGTTTTTTTTTAAAGCAATGTGTCCAAAATCAGCATGTATTGAAGAAACCCTTAAATCAGCAGTTTTTCCAGAGTTTGCAGATGTATAACCAGCATCTTTCTAAAATGTCCTCCCTCTTTCTCTCCTCCTGACCTCTAGGTGCCATCTTTGGGGCTCTTCAGGACATTCTGGGCAGTAGATCAGTCTCCCGGGACCACTACAACCAGACTGGGCGCATCCCCGACTGGTGCTGCTTGAGCTCCCCTCCTCCCGAGTCTTTCTTTGAAGCCGGGAAGACGCCTCCTCCACTGATGAAGAGAGCTTACTCCATGGAGAAATAAAAGCTTATTCCAATATTTTGTCAATTTTCGACCTTACACACAGCTTTTTGAAGGTAATTCATGTTCTCCTGATCTCTATGTGCTATAGTAATGAAATCACTGCAGTACTTCACCGAAGGACTAGGACTATAATCCTGACAGATCCTCATGCAGGAAAAGTAAAGAAAAGGAACAATCGTTTTTTTTGTTTTTGCAGATGCATTTACTCTTAGTAACCAGATTAGATTTCCAATACAGACATTATAGAAGATGATGCTCTACGTGTGTTTTCACACTTCTTCCAGACGTGAATCAAACATTTTTGCTGACTTCAGTAAAACTGTCGCAGATGACACATACGGCTCATTGTCTGCAAAGTATTGCTCAAGCGATCTGTTATGTGTGTCAGTAGGGAAGACGATCTTACTGACATTGACGTTACCCATGGACGTTCCCAATAAATATTTTGCACTTATTGTTTATGTTTAGCTGTTGGAATTGGTTTTTCATTATTGCCCTTTAAACCCAAGGGACACTGTTGAAAAATGTTTTACCCAAATATAAAAGACGAGTCTTTTATGAGTTAAAGTACAAAAGTTTGTTTGGCGTGTCAAACATTCGCATTAGAGGTGGACATCACTCTTATCAAGATGTTTTGAATATACATTTCTGTGTTGGGATTTAAAAAAATATTTATTCTCTGACGCTTTACTCTGTGAACCATTATAACTCAAAATAAATGTTTAAGATTTCTGTCTAAAATCAGATTTGTGTCGTTTTGGTTTGTTGAGGTCTATAAAAAACAAACAAATTTGTTTTGTTTGGTCAGTAAACTTAAAATCCTACAAGACCAGTTATTTAATGTTTCTGTAAGATGATTCGTATTACGTGTTGTGTGAGATTTGGCTTAAATTGGGTTTACAGAAACCCTAACCTGCATATTGGAAGACAGATTATGAATCTTAAAATTGTAAAGAACTTATTATGAAAATAGTAGTGAACATTTGAACCTAAAATATTCAAGAGCAATTTTCTTCCTCAAAAACAGTAATTTTATTCTTTGGATATCATCACAGTGACTGTATTTTTCACTCATTACCTTATTTATTCACATAAAACCAGTCAGTAACAAACAAAAATCTGACACTTTAAGTCTTATTTCAAGACCCTAACAAAATGTCCTATCGGAGCAAAAGCCTGGTTGTTAGATAACTTTGCAGGAAAGTAATTTTCTTTTAAAAGTGATTTCGAAAGCTTACACACGTGTTGCCTCATATAAATTAAAATAGTTTATTTGTGCTTCATTAATTTAATAATCTTACACAGAAATGCTGAAACATCCAACCTAATTGCATTTAAAATCAGGTGAAAAAAATTGCATGTTAAAAGTTAATTCCATTCTGGGAACTCACCCCACAACCTAAAAATTTACATATAATAAAATAAAATAAATAGTCTTGATGTTATGGGTGAGGAAGAGGAATGAGACAGAATATGTGTTTGAATAAACAAAAAAAAAAAAAAGAACCGAAAGCCAACAAACCAGCTAATATCTGTAAGAATTTAGAAAACATTTCTGCCCAAGTTTAGCAATTAACTATCGGCAGGTTTAATTTTAAATGTTAAATGAATCCAGGCCCACCTGCTGCTCCGGCTGAGAGCTCCTACGACTGGAGCTGGACGTTCCCAGAGACGGAAAGGAGCAGCTGTCCGTCTGATCTCCGCTTTTCCGGGTTGAGTTTCAGGAAGGGGATTCCTTGCTATGCTTGTTAGGAGTGAGGAATTTTCAGGAGACTAAGTTTCTTTGTGAACAGGTTAATAAAATGTATTTTTTAATTGTATTTTAGTCTTCAAGAAATAAATAGTTTGGTTTCCATCAACATTTTTCTGCCTTTTGTAAAATTAGATCCACAAACTTCAATGTGTTGTGTGAGGATGAAGATGCTGTCTATGTGATAAACCAACACTAGTCATGCATAATTGTTAGGCTGACAAAAATAGGCCCAATGTAAGTCTGGAATTTAACTAGGCCATTCATAGACATGGATTTGAAGTGATCCAACCATGCTGGCTGCATCTCAAGGGTGAGTCTCAGTCCAGCTCTCCAGTCTTTTGCAATCTCTGACAGGTTTTCTTCCTGGATTGTGCTTCATTTAGCTGCATCCGTCCTTGCAGCAACTCTTACAGCCTTTCCTCTTCCTGCATCCCCGTAGCATGATCCTGCTGCCACCTTTATGGCTTGTTATGCTGTCTGCTGTGCTTCTTGGAGCTGATACTGGTTTGTGCTCTAATGTTCTCTAACAAACCTCTGAGGCCTTCACAGAGCAGATGGATTTATACAGTTAATCCAATAGATTTTAATTATTGATATCAGAATAAAATGGGATTGTCAGATTTAAATGTATTGTTTTATTAATTGAATGGTTCCTTATTCTTTTTCCTTGTTGAACGATGTGTTTTGAGAAGGTTTTGGGTTCACTCCCTTCATAGCCAACATGGACGGAAACTGTACAGTCACGCAAACCAAACAATAAATCCAGACAATCACACAGCGTGCTATCTGCGGCGGAGCACGGCTGCGTATAAACATGTCAAAGACAGAGAAGAAGACGAGGCGTTTAGAGACATTCTGATCATTCCCGTAGCATCTGTATCGATAACCTCGGGTCTTTTGAGCTACAGTCGGAGGAACGTTCGGAACATGAAAACACCAACGAGCGTCAACCAACAACCAGCTCCAGATGTGGAGCCAGATCAGATGCGTTAATCCGCCATCTCGATACAAAGAGCCCCATCAGTCCGCTTTGATGATGTCAAACGAAGGGCGACATCGACACATGTTAAAACCAATTGTAATTTTAATTTGGGGGTGATTATAGCAACTATCAGAGGCCAGAAGGTTTTTAAGTGAGGGATCTGTTTTTTTTTTCTTTTTCTGCTGGGACGCTTATTAAAATACTTTATATTAATTCTTACGTAAATGGAAGAGGATCTGAAAAGTCTCAAGTACATAACAGTTTAAGTTGAACATTTCAATTACTGTTGACACACAGGGCCTTTGCAATTATTTGATTCACTTTCATGTTTTTTTTTATGTTACAACAAATGTGAAAATAATAATATGAAAATAATAATGTAATAATAATAATGTGAATAATACTGGACCAGTAAACTTTCTTGCCCTTATATAAAATCAAGCAGAACAAAATCCTTTCAAAAGTCATATGATTAGTAAGTATTATTAATAATGATGTTAAAACTTTTCCAAAACAAGATTGTGTGTTATCAGTAAGATAAAACATTTTCAAATTTTTGGTCACAGCCTTTTTCCAATTTGTATGCAATAAATCTCTTTCCTCAAACCTCTTTAGCTAAACACCTCATTATGCTATTCTATACTTTGGTGTGAGTATAGGCATCATGTTTGGAGGAAACCAAGGGACAGCTTATCACCAGGTCAATACTTACCTCCAGTGAAACATGGGGGTGGTAGCATCATGCTATGGGAATGTTGTTTTTTGTTTTGTTTTTCTGCGGCACGAACTGTCAGACTATTCAGAATAGACGTAAAGATGAACGCTGGCATGTACAGAGATGTCCTGGGTGTGAACCAGCTGCAGAGCGTTCTGGACTTGAGAGTTGGTTGAATTCAGTTTTTATACAGTAAAAAAGAAATAAAAAGCTAGGATCTCTGAGTCCTTCCAGGATATACTTAGACTAATGTGGGTTAAATAACAGCAGGTGATGAGAAAATGACTCATAAAACACAGATCATTGTAAATGTACTTGGAATTGTGCCGCTTGTTCACAGCTGTAAAATCCCTCTTGTCATGGGACAGTCCCTTTTTTCCAGCTGATCCACGCCTCTTTCTTTCACTCGCCTGTCTGACTGTCTGGTAGAGAGCACAGAGAAAACTCATCCTCCGTAAACATGAACAGCTTCAGTGACACCACGTGCCTTCTGCTGGTCCTTCTGCTACTTGATCCAGTACAAGTAAGAGTTTTTTCACCCTTACCATTAAAGGTTTAACAGCTTATTCTTTTCTAAATATTTGCTAGGATGAAATTTTGAAGTATTGTGTTAGACGTATTCTGTGTGGTGGTAAGGTTTCTCATTTAACTGCTGATGACTTTTTCTTTGGAACGGTGGATCTTTTCAGGCTCTACGTGTTGCATGAAGCAACAATACAAGTTTACATGATTCCTTGTTGTGTATGGCTTCACACATGGACAAAGTCTAAGACCCTTTTTACTAAACCAGTGGTCTGTAATGGTCTGTAAAACCAAGCATTGTTTGTTTTAAATCAGTAACTGTATTTTATGTTACGTTTAAAACCTTTAAAAAGAAACTCAATCGAGTATCTAGAAAACGGTAGAGGGAATCCAGAGCTGGCAGTCTCCGTCTAATTTTCCAGGCCTTTTTAAAAGAGGACGCCCACAGCATCACAGATTCTCCAACATGCTTAAGAGTGGAGAAGAAAAGCTGATTTACCATATACTTCTCACCTCGTTTAAATGAAGAAAAGTTTTCTGTTATTAGTCCCAGAAATGCTTAGAAATGTTTAGAAACCCCACATGCTTATGCCTATAAAGAGAGAAGAGAAACACATTTCAAAAGGTAATGATGGAGTTGGTTAGGACCTATTTTTTGAGCTTTGAAAAGAGACATGTTTGAAAATTTAGAAACATGTCAAAAAAATTCCAACGGCAGTAATATATTTGTTTATTAATATTTCTTGTCAGGGCGGCCGGCTCTGCAAATCATATAAACCGTATCTCGGAAAAGACATCAATTCGGATTTTTTGTTAAATAGAAAATGTAACTGAATGATACATTTTTGGTGAAATTAATTCATTTACGTATTAAACAGTGTACTTATAGTTCTATGTGAACCAGACGGACCTCCATAGTGACAGAAAACATGCTCAAGGTTTGGAAAGCAATGAAAGCTTATAATCACATTTTGTAGAAAATCAGTCCGTGAAGAAAAAAAAACATCTAATAAAACTGTTAGTTTTCGTGTTTTGGGATAATCATCTTCTGGGATGATTATTGTTAGTATTTATATTTCCTTATGGAGCATTTAGGTCAAATCATGCTCTGGAGCCTACTGTGAGCAGTGTAAAAAAACACAAAAAAAACGAACTACTTTGCAATGTATTCCTCCTAGATGACATCTGTTTTTATTATTATAAATGCAGCTGTTACATGCAGCTGGCAAGGCTCTACAGACTCAGATTTAAGTATGATTTTCTAAATAATCGGAAATACACTAAAACTGCCCTCATCCATCCTCCGAAGAACTCCCTGAAGGTTTTTACAGGAAGAAATGTGACTTGAATACAAACCATCTTACGGTTAAACAATGAGAGAAATCCAAGTTTCTGTTACAGGAACAATAACTTCTCATCTAATCCCAGTTATTATAATTTCTGGCATATTTACCTTTTAACTAAGCCTTTGTTATGTCACGCATGTTTCTTTTGAGTGGAGTTCATTTTAACGTTGCGGCAATGCGTTGAGGGAGTTAATGATATTTAAATATAACGTAAATAAAAGAGAAAAAAATAATACAGAATAGCATTAAGTCCACAAAAATATATATATATGTATAAAAATCTGTGGCCTCTAATTTTTCTTCTTTTGATTAGATGCTAGTCCTTCCAGGGAATGAAAGGCCAAGAGGTAAGAAAGACTCAAATTTTACTACACATAGTTTTATATATTTTTTGCAGTGTGTGTATTTGATGTCCCGTTTGATTTCCCGTTTTAAAGGAAGCACATCTTTTCCACTCTTGTGTTTGATAAAAAAGTGTTTTCCAACTTTTGAATTGCATCCCCTTTTTTTTTTACGTAGTGATGGGACTGTGGGAGGTTCTGTCGAGGAGTTCGTGCCGACCCGTTGAGCAGCATGTGAGCCTGGAGCGGGAGTTCCCGGACGCCACGGAGTACATCTTCATCCCTCGGTGCGTGTCACTGTTTCGCTGCTCTGGCTGCTGTAACGACGAGGCACTCGAGTGCTATCCCAGCGTTGAACGCAACATAACCTTAGAGGTGACGAGAGACTGGGGATGCTCTCACATGTCCTTCCTGATCAAAATGTTCAGCCTTTTTTTCGTTGACCCCTTTTCCCCTCGCGTCAGCAGGTTATACGGAACAATCAGCAAGTGAACCTCACCTTTGTGGAGCATCAGGAATGTGGACAAAGGTAGATTATTCTATATCTGATCCAGTTCAGTTGGTATAAATCTGTGATGATAAAGTTGTTCTCCTTTTTAGGCGGATAGCCAGATATGAAAGGGATACAAGGTCAGTTAAAAACAACAATAAAAACATTAACATTTGAACTTATCTGTATAGTTATCATGCTTTGTCCTTACTGTGCAGCAGTGTTGATAAGTCGCTCAGGAAAAGACCCCAAATGAAGAAGCACAGAAGAACAAGGAGAAGCTGTGAAAAGTCAGTTTCGTCTATTGTGCCGTTCAAACACAAACGCTTTTATTAAGAGTTCGCTTCTTCAAAGCTGCATGTCTCAGCTTTGCCTGACAGCCATTAAGAGACGAGATTAAATGTTGACACGCAGGATGTTTTTATTGGTTTTATTGCTCATCACTTCAGTAGAGCTTAAGTCCACACAGCTGCCAAAGCCATCTCTTCTACTTTCTACAAAACTTTGATAGTTTAAATCAAAGGTGAGCATTTTGCAGATTTAGTGCTGGATGAGGAAATCAACAAATATTGATTGAAGCAGACCATAACGTACTGCTGGGTGGTTGCGATACATAAGATAAGCAGCTACAAAAGCAAGCAGATTGGCTATGGTACGGGTCTAAATGATGATAAAACATCTATGTAGAATCCCACCTATATTTGAAAACATGTTTCTTAGCAAGTTACAGAGAATCACATGCTGTTTGTAGCCATGAACCAGATTCTCTCATCATTCTGGTGGCATATTTACCTTTTTTTTCATGGAAGACAGGTACCAATTAATAAATGTCAGTAGGTTTCCTCTCAAACACTTGGTTTTAAAGCACAATCCATACAGGATTTACCTGCATATTTTGAGCTTCAGTTCCCTGCCAGGGCACTGTTGTATTTAACAGGATGTTGGTTTATCAAGATCAACTAGATACGTGTTTTTCCCTCTTGTTTCATTTATCTGTGCATGTAAGATGGATCAGTCAAGAGCAAAGAGTCCCTTGCAAAAACATATAAAGATGCTGTTTGATTTATGAATACAAGGCATTTCAAAACTGTGGAGGGTACGGGCAATGATCTAAAACTCTGTCTAAATGTTCTACAATTATAAATCTGAAAGGTGTGGCTTGGATTTGGATTCAGACCTCGCTCAGAAAAACCTGTTACACTCAAATTTATGCCCCTTTTTCTTTGCAAAAGTAGCTCAAGGTCAGTCAGATTCACCAAACGGGATCAGCAAACATGGGATGGAACAGATATGCAAATTGTTTAGGTCTAAACTTGGGTCTAACATGTTATGCTGGTAAAGCTCTGATGGTATGTATTTGGTCAGTGTCCTGTTGGACACCCCATTCGACCCATTTTCAAGTTTCTGCAGGCTCTAACAGGCTTTCATGTGCTTCCAGGTTTTTAATGTGGGCTCTATGGGCAGTTGCACAGGGTGGCATTAGAACGGGGGGCGCACAGGTTCCATAAAAAGTATCACTTGAACCTTGAACAATTCTCCTTTTAACCTTCTGCATTCAAAGGGATATTAGCGACCTTTAATTTCAGCTGCAAAAAACTGGGACTATTGTACATTTTTACTCTGCACTGTATTTAACCCCCAACATTTGAGAAGCTGAGAAAGGAAGTTTTCATTTATGCATTCATTACCATGAATTTTGTCTTTCCAGGTGCAAATGAGGCGAAAGTTATTTGGGATCAACGTTTTCATCTTCTGTACACTTCTTGAACTCGTCCCAGCAGAGGCTAGTTGTTCTTCTGCAGCCTTTTCTTTATTTTTATTGTTTTTTTTTTATCAAAGAAGAAGGGGGTCAGCATTTGATCCTGGCTGTTTTTTTGTTTTTAACCAAAGTCTTAACACTGCTTAGTGTTTCAAATGAAACTATTTTTATGTGAGATTCTGACAATGTACATAAACTACAGAATACAGCAGATTTTTGTTTTATTTAAACTTGTATCAAACTAGATGTAATCATAAAGACAATGAATAATGAATAATCAGCAAGACATGGATGTATTGTTTTTGTATTTAATTTAATGAGTTCAATGAATACATATATGCAGAAAACACTGATTTAAAAATGTATTAAATGTCAATCAGTTTAGGACCCATTTAGCAGCACAAACTTAGTCAGATTAGATTAACATTTGTTTTTGCAGTCTTGCTAAATATTCTAAATTGAATTCAGCATAATATCAATTAAATGTGCTTTTATTGACACCGTTCCATTGTAGCTCTAGTTTTTTGTTTACGGTTGCCCTGGTGGAAAGTAAAACTTTCTGCAATTCTGAATTTCCTGAACCTGGAAACTGATTTTCTACCAAAATCCCTGCAGCATCATCCTGTCCATACCATGTTTTGCCATTAGGATGATGCATTCCAGTGACATATGGAGTTTGTTTTAGAATATGTATATACTGTATTGTCCC
>JAVLVB010000374.1:1906867-1933193 GCA_032876305.1 Orestias chungarensis
GTCTAATCTGGTTTTGGAGCACAGATGCATCTAACCCCCCACTGACCTGAGGCTCATTAATCAGAGTCTCCTGTTACCTCTGGAGGAGCTGCAGATGTCCACAGCTCAGGTGAAACAATCAGAGGGAATAGTTGTTTATCATCTGCATAAAGTCCCTTAATGTGGCTGAAAATCGACACATCCCCGAGCTGAAACATGGTGATGGTGCTGCGGCAGCTTAATGGGAACGGATAAATCAGGCGTTGGTAGTCCTAACCTAAATATGCTAAATGTTTATCAAAATTGACCTTTGTTCAGCTAACTTCCCATATGAATGTGAGCGAGTTTTGGTGTCGGGAAGTGAGAAGCAGGTAGAGGCACATTGAGAAAGAATAGCATCTGTAATTACAGTCAAAGTAGCTTTTTATAAGCATTTCGTAAAGATGGCTGCATGTTTTTATAAATATAGGCTGTATTATTCTCCTACTGAATATTTATACTAGAATTTCCGAGTGTTTGAAAAGTGAAAGGGGTTTTAATGCCTTTTTAAGTTCACAGCAAATAGAGATGGAGCATAAACTAAATACTTTTATAATGCTCCCACAAATCTCTGCATAAAGATTTAAATGTATGTGTAATGTGTTTTTGGTTTAAAAAGAGGGTCTACTTTGTGTCGTTTCATCAGTTTTAGCATTTGCTACGCTGAAGTTGTTTTCTGAACGCCCGTGGACCGAAGGAAAGTGTCAGTGAAGCAGGAAACGGACGATGAGCACCAAAAGGAAGGCAGAGAGTCTCCTGAGGGCAGTGAACCAACCCGGCATCATGAAGGGTGGAGGCTCCCATGCGGATTTGGAAAGAGACTCTGGATTCTCAGGTTGTGCTCCACTTGTTTGCTAAAGAGCACTCAACACACCCCAGCAGAACCACATCTAACGTTTCCTGCCGCCCTACAGATGCCAGCTCAGAACACCTGAGCCCGATGGATACCACAGACTCCGAGGATTCACCTCAGCCTGCTGCGCAGAGAGCGGCGCAGCATGCCGGTTCAGGCCCCAAGCCTTTCCAGCTGGCTGTGGTCGGAGGCTCCTACTCTGGAATCTCTCCTATGATCATAATGAACAATGTCGTGCTTAAGCAGGTAACATCAGAAATGTGCAAGGAGAAAAATATGTAATTTTTTGTCTTAGTTTCACATTTTCATTTGTTTTTTATTGTGTGGTAGAAATAAAAAGCATTAATTTAATAACTTAAGCTAATACATTTTGATAGATACTTTATTTAATTGCAGTTTACTTAAAAAATGTGAAATTTCCTAAAGAGTCAGAGAAACTTAGCGTTGGTCAAAGCGACTAAAGAAAAATCGTTCATTTGGATATTTTCGTTTTATGTCACAATCCCAAATTAGTCCGCAAAGACCATCTGTTTACCTTGTTCACCGCTGAATATTTCTGAAACTGTCTGCCTCTTTGCTTCGCAGCCAGTGGAGACTCCTCGTCCTCCTCTGAAAAGGTGGGGGTTCAACACCCCCGTGGAAGTGGTGCAGCCTGTCGTTCGGCAGCCTCAGGTGGTCTTTCTCCAGCCTGTGGTTTCCCGCCAGGCCTCCCATTCCTCTAAACAGGTCGCCTCTAAGCATAGACGCTCCAAAAAGTATCTTCCAATCTTAAAGTCCTACCCCAAGATCGCCCCACACCCTGGAGAGGGCGGCGGTTCCTTGGGATGGGGGACTGGGCCTTCCTCCTCCTCCTCTTCTTCTTCTTTGTCGGGGTCAGAGAAATGTAGCTCTTTGACCCACAACGTTTGGGAACAGTGTCAGCGAGAGAAGGTGCAGAGGTCCCTGTGTGGTAGCACTAGTAACTCTGGAGCTGCCTCTCCCAGTCTTCCTGCTACTCCCTGCAGCATCTCACCTCTGCTCCACAGCGGACTTCCACTCCCTGCAGCAGAAACGGCCCCCGGCGTCAGTCCTGCCACGGAGAGGCCTTTATCAGCAATCAGCCTGCCGGCGTCAACAGCATCCTTGGGCAGCTTGGACAGCATCTCCTCTCTGGAATGCAGCTCAGGCGACGGCGGCTCTGACGCCAAGAGGAAGCGCTTTTGCAACACGTACAACATACTGAGCCAGTCTGGCCTGCTGGACATTACGCTCCGCACAAAGGAGCTCCTGAGGCAGAACCAGAGTACGCAGAGCGACCTGGACCGGCTCAGGATACACACCGACCTGTTCCTCCATAACCTTCAGACCGGGGACGCCAGCGTTTGCATGAAGATGCTGACCAGTCTACAGGAGGAGGACAGGGAGAGGGCGGCTCAGCGGCCTGAAAGCAGAGAGCACCTAGATGGGCGCTCAGCGGCCATCCACTAGACTCAGAGGAATGGGGTAGGTGTGCTGAGGCAGATGGATGGAGAGTAACTTGCTCTACATTACTGACTCGTACCCCAGACTCGCAGACACACAACACCCTGTGGCCTACATTTAGCATTCATTCGCCTTTGCTCCATTCCTGACTCACCAAAATAACTTAAAACATCATCTAAAAAATTCTGCACATCGCTTCATGTTTTCAGCGTCGCAATAAATTAAATTAATTGATGATGGAAGCCACTTTGCTCATTGGACCTTTAAAGCTGCGGCACTGTTTCTGTATTCTTCCCCAGATTTGGGCCGTCACTACGTTTTTAATGGCAAAGAAATTGTGATTGCAAATTCTCGGTTATTAGTTTTAATACTTTTGTAAAACATAATATAATGTGGAAAAAGTGAATCACTGTGAATACTTTGCAAATGTGTTGTACTTGTCCCCCCTATAATTGTTTTACTCTGTTTCTGTAACACTTTATTTGGATCCTAGCTGAGCATCAACTTCAGCAAATTGCTCTCAGTTACGCGTCAGAGGAGCTGCAGTCTTGGAACACACAAGAATCTTCAACGCATTTAGTTGTTAGCGCTGAAATGCTCATTTTGAGCCGTGATCTTATCAATGCTACACAGTCTGGAGCATTTTCACTCAAACGTTTGTAATGATCCACAGATCATAAAAGGAAAACCCAGCTACATGTCTCCTCAGAAAGAATTTGCACAAGATTTAGTGAGTCTTTTTCTATCGTAAAACCAATGCAGCTGGACAGTTGTAATGGCTTTAATTCGTATCTCTGCTGTAAGAGATTCAAAGCATCCGTTAAAATCTTAGAAAAATTAGCTTTGAAAGGAGCGTTTCTCTGTCTTCATGGGAAGTCGACGCTTCTGTGAAGTTTTTTCCGACGTAAGTGGATTTAATTAATGGATTTGAATAGACATTCAATAAAATACTTCACAGTTCAGACTGGATGAACTGGTTGAAATGTTTTGTTTCCAAGCAAAAAGTAAAGAACAGAAAATACAGTATTAACCTTATATTCGTATAAACCAAGGCAGTCTGACTAGTAACGCCATTTTATTGAACAGATTCTTACAATTTCTGGCCCTGCTTCATGTCGTTTAAACCCAAATTTAGAGCATAAATAGGGACAGATGTACAACTAAGTGTAAAAAATAATAATTTAATCGCAACGTGGGCTAGCTAGTTTGATAACCGGCCATCTTGTCACATCTCATTCATTTCAGCTTTCTAAACATTATTCCATTTGTGTGTGTTTTAACAGAATAACAGATGTGTAAAAAGGTCAGGAGACGCCATGTTTAAAGCCTTTAAGATGTTTTAGCCTGTTTTGGTAGCATAAAACGGCCAATTGTGTGCATAAAGTGTACTTAACCTCTGTGTGCATCGGGTTCTTGACGGATATCCATGTTCAAGTTGAAAGAAAAGCTTCTAATAACCACTTAGATGCTTCATTAGCAAGGGGCCTTGGAATTAAAGCGTCTTTAAAAGCAGTCCGTATTAAAATGTATTTTTGTTAGCTACTGATGAAAGTCAGTGGTTTCCTGTCTCTGAAATCCAGATTATTTTTCTGCTAAAATCATTTTTTTTTTCTTCATCCATCTTGGCCTTAAAATTCACCTTTTTTTGGTATGTTGAAGGGGAAAAAAGTTGCACTAAAATCAAAGAAAAGTTTCGTAGCAACGTGTGGCAGAATATAATGGCAGCTGTGGGACCAATTTAAGATGTAAATATTTTTTTACTTTTTTATATGTATTTTTTGCAGTGCATATCCAGACAAACATACCCTCTTTTATTTTTAACTTATTTTAATCTTTTTTTTCCCATAAATTCATGGTTTGATATTTGCTGTAGGGATTTAAAAACAGATTTTTATTTAGTTAAACGGTACATTTTTACCAATACAAGACTAAAATCTTTATAATATTGCCATCTAATATAAAAATGCGGTTCACATTTTACTGTGGGACATTTTGTGTTCACAAAAAGGATTTTTTTGTAAATTCTGCACTTTTATTTCCTTTTTTTTTTTACGCGAAGGTTTTAATAGCTAAATTTAGTTTTTAATAGACACACAAACAACTGTGTGGTCTTCACTAAAGGTTTTTCTAAATCTGTATGAGGCACAGTTCACTTTATTATCTTCTGTAATGAATATACAGTAGATTATAATTTGGTGTTTTGGTTACACACACACACACACACACAAATCAGTGTGAGGTAAGAGTCTCTGCTGTGCTTTAGAGATCTTCGAGGTCATCGGCGCTCCTCCCATTGTCTTTCACTGCAGTGCATCATTTCCAGCAAACAAGCTTTATGTGCACTTTGCAGTTTTAAAATGTAGTGGTCTGTTCTAATATTACTGGTCTTAATCAAACTCATTTTCATCAAACTCGTTCAAAAATACTTTTAGATACAAACCTCTGTTGTTTGTTCTTTCGTAGGCTATATTGTCTTCTGGTAAACTCAACTTATTTCCTGAGGTTCTGCCTGCTCTAACAGCACCATCCCACATTTTAGAGGAACATTTATTTTTGTTTAAACCCCAAATTAAATTTATGATTTATGCTTTAAAGCTGTTGCAAACATTTTGACCAAAATTTATAAACCAAAAAAAAAAAAAAAACTGATTTCACAATGTCCCCTGGTGTTGAATAATTAGTTTGAAATAGTTTTCCTCAAAACAGAACTATAGAACAGAATTAGTTGTTTCCACTTCAATAATGTTGATTAAGAAAAGCTGTTTTGTGCCCATTAGGATATTTTGAAGGTATATGTGACAACTGGCAGCTTTTTTCACCTGAATAATTTTGTATCTTTAAAATAATAAGGATTGGGATTGTTATTTTAAAATGGTGATGTAGATATTGTGAGGTGACCTATTAAAAAAAAAAAAAAAATGAGTTAATTTCTCACATGCATGCAATAAGTTTACATTTTTAATTTTTTTTTGGTTTTCTAAAGTTTGTTGGAGACTGAATGAATTATCTTTTAAATGCGTTATAATGTTTTTGTTTTAAAAAAACTATTTTGTATTTGTACATTTCGGATGTAATTGCCTGTGTAATAAATAATATATTTTTAAAATTATATTGTTGTATTTATTTCTGTACATAATAGATCCAAAATGAGAAATTTTGTATCAAATGTTTTTTTTTCCTTCTATTTTGATTCGTAAATATTAAAACCAAAGTGCAGCCAGTACAGCTGTCCATGCTGTAGTTTCCACGTCTGACCGCTAGATGGCGCCAGAGAGCCGCAGTTGTTTTGTACGCATGAAAATTGTACCTTTGGAGTCGCCGTAGCTGAAGGCTGTCCTCTGTTTTGAGAAAGCTGTAATGCCATTTTTTTTTTTTGCTCTAAGGCTATGTCGCAGTTACAGCGCCTTTAAAAGAGGAACAGGTGGTTTTCCAGCTTTAAAGGAGTTGAAATAGTCCAGCAGGGACGCGTTTCTCTGGTGGCCGTCCATCACCTGGAAGCGGGGCTCCGTTTTTGGAGAAACAGCTAAACAAGCTAAAAAGCTAACCTGTCAGTCTCACCCAGCTTTGGGCTTTTTGCAACCAACACCACCAAATCTTCTCTCACCTCCGGGTTAGCTCTTGTTTGTCTTTTGTTCCCACAACAGTCTGTTTTTATCTCGGCCGTGTCCAGAGTTTGGCTCGGAGATGACCTACAGCTGCTGACCCCGTTTCCTTGTAAGATTCACTCTTCCTGAGCTGATTCTGGTTGTTCTGTCGGTGAAGTGTGTGTGTGTGCTTTGTTATGTTGACAGCTGAGAGCTTCACACAGGCTGACTCATGCTTTCTGATGAGCTGGACTCTAAACCCGAGGTAATGATTGTGTGAGGATCATTATTATTAATAATATAAGCAGGTTGCTGATGATGATGATGATGATGATGATGATTGGTGCTTTCTCCTGTCCAGCTGCTGGTGCAGTTTGTCCAGAACGCCTCCATCCCTTTGGTGCAGAGTCTGGAGGACCCTGAGTCCAAGCATCCCTGCCTGCCTCTGCTGGCCCCCGCTGACAGCTCCCTCTGTCCGCCTCTGGAGCTCACTGGTAGGAGATATGTGCAAACATGTTGTTTGCATGTATGGGAGATCAGCAACGCCACACACTTTTCTCCAGTCGTCAACGAATCAGTTATTTCACTCCATGCTAAGCTTTCTTTTAGTGTTTTCCCTTTAATTGTTTTTTATTTTATTTTACTACAATTAGATGAAAAAAAACATCTGCAAAACAAACACGTATAGTTATATTTTAGTTTTTTATTGGTCTTACACACATTTTTATTGTTTTTATCTTGGTATTTATGTCCTTCACATTTCCTTCTGCTAATAAAGTTAATGCGGTTAAAAAAAATATATTTAGTAATTGCATACGCCAGTGTTTATAATGTTTATGTGTTGATTTTAGGTATGCCCCGCCCTCTTTCGATCATTTTCTTTTTCCTATTGTAATGTTTATTACACAAAAAACAGTGGGCTGCAGGTTCTCTATGATAGAGGATTGTCATGATGAATGGATCAAAAAATAAAGGTTGTGATTAATAAATAAAGCATTGCTCTAACTTAAAATATGTTGCATGCTGTCGGCTACAACGTGAGGTGGAAGGAGTTTAGGTTAATTTAATTTAGTTATTATGTAAGTTCTCTATGTTACCATTTACTTTGTAGTAGCAGAGCAAGCTATGGCGATGAATGACTAATCGTTGTCTCGTTTCAATGTTTAGTTTAGAAAATAATTTCACAACGAACGCAAAAAAGATCCACAACTCTTCTAAATTGCAATTGAAAAGTTTATATCTGCTATTTAAAATGTGCTCTTGACTTGCACCGGAGCAAATACAAAAAATAAATAAAAATAAGCGATGCTGTTTACGGGCACAATTCGCCTTACTTAGGAAATTTTGAATGTGACGAGAGAATATGGTCAACAGGAAGGTCAGTTAATGCAGGCAAAAGACTTTGAGAAGAAAAACAATACAGTTTTACAGTAAAAATATTCCTTCCAGATTTTCATGGACGCCTTCTGCTATAGGAAAAGAAAAGCGCTTGGTGTTGATCCTTGGGGAGCCCAGCAAGGTTTGCTAGAGCATTTTTCTGGACTAGAGCATCTGGACTGCAGGTGCAGGGTCTAAGAGGCAGATGTAGGTAATCTGTTGTAGACCTTCTTGCTACATCATATTAGCTTCTTTCAGCAACGCATGATTCAGGTTGAGATGAAATATTTCTGTAAAACTCCTGAACATCAAAGAAATAATTTTTATAATAGCAAATTAGATGTAATTGACATTATGGTAATAAATGTTTTATTAGTATTACAGCATGATGCTCCTATTGCATAATAACTTTATTTAAAGGAACCCCCATGAGATCTATAACATGCACAACATGGAGCTATAATATTCCTGGCTATGCTAGATTTATTAACCTAGTTAGTCCCAAAGGTGGTTAGTTTGACAGTTTTGAAGCAGTCTGTAATTAAATTAGATGCAGAACATCATTTGGACCATCTTTCAGTAGAGATCCTCACATTCGGATCACTTTGCCACATGGAGTAGTTGAGTAATGTATCTCTTACATTCCAGAAGGGGAAAGAAATGCCTAAAAACAGAAGAATCATTGATCTCTGAAACACACGACGTCGAGGCTAAAATCTTTTACGCCATCTGATTTAAACATTATGATTCGTAACAAATGCATTATATGATTAGAAGGGTTTTAATTACACTTGTTTTGGGTTTACACTTGTTTTTTTTGTGTGCACATTGTCAAAACCTTTGGGTTGTGGTTCGTGCTCAGGTGGAGTCTTCAGATTCTACCTGAGAGATTTGCCAGTTAATGTTTGTCGCCGTTTGTGTTTTTTTAACTTTATAGAGTGAGGGGTGGGAGGCGTTTTGTTTTCCACACTGTGTCTGTCTTTGTCATTTGCCACTGGAGATATTTCATTTATATTAATGTTGGGTCCTGTAAACTAAGTTAAGTAGCAGAATCTTGTCAGAGCCTGAATATTTGGTTTATTGCAAACATGCATCTAATCTCAAAATCGCTTGGTAGCGGTTTTGCAGACAGCTAATGGAAATGCTCAACAGCCGTATTTGTTGTGAAAACGATTTCCCAGATGGAGGCCTGAGCCACGAGCCGGACGCTTCTCCCTCTTTGCCGGAGTTTGGTGATGTGTCGCAGCGAAGCTCGCTGGTGGTCCAGTCGCACTCTCAGCCTCAGGCGCCGCAGAGTCCTGCAGCTATCCTGCACAACCTGCAGCAGCCAGACAGCACCTCCTACGTCCTCCTAAACCTCGCCAAAGGTAAATGCTGGGACCATCCGTTATATAGTAAAATGTTACTTTTATTATTTGGTGTAAAAAAAAAAAAGTACAATAAATCGCAGCCTTTTATTTACTTGTAATGTTACCAGATGTTTGTTTGGACTTTGGAGAAGCAACATTTAAAAGTGCATTTCTGAGGCTCGTGCGAATTTATCATCAGAGGCTCCAAAAGGTAATTAAAGATTAACAACAGGATGAATAATAAAACAAACCTTTGGCAGCGGTCCACATCCAGAATAATTAGGTTTCACAGAACGAGTCCAAATCTAAACTTGTTAATATTCTCTGGTTTCGGGGCAGCAAAAACCAGAACAAACAAAAAATCAATAAAACTAGCTGACACATTTTATACAAATATAAAGAAAAACTAGGTTGTTGAGTTTAGTTCAGGTCAGATTTAAGGTTAAGGGTCACTTGGGCTATAAAAATGAATAGAAAGGCTAGAAAGACCTGATGGATTCAGGCAATTAGCCTCAACAAACTCTGGCTTCCATGTTTTGTTTGGTTCTCTATCTCATCTCAGGCATCACAGCCTCCTCGGAGTCCCTGATCTTTGACGGCGCCGGGGATGACGAGGATGACGGGGTTTTGTCGGGAGACTATGGGATGGACGGGGCCGCCCCGTGGTACCTGAGGGTTCAGGAGCTGGCGCATGACAGCCTGATTGCGGCTACGCGGGCGCAGCTCGCGAGGGACGCGAAGGCCAGCCAGGACGCCAGAGCTGCAAGCATCAGCAACGGTGAGGCGACTTTGCTTCATACTAATACCAGACCCGACAAACCCCGCCAGGGTTTAAGGTTCTGTTGATGATTATCAGGGTTTTTTCTTTAGTATAGAGTAAAGACAAAAACAGGAAGCTGGTCTAATCACTGCCAGCTTCTGAAGACTAAACTGAAATGAGGCCAGGGAGATGAAACTGTTGTATACTCACCAGTGACTAAAACTGAGTTCAACACTTGTCATCATAAGGCTGTAAGTCAGGCTGGATTAGTCACGTTCTCTTGATGGGTTTTATCAGTGTGACAGCAAACATCCCGCGGATTCGTTCATATCACAGCATTTGCAGGCATCGATCATCAGCTTTCCGAATGTGGTTCCATCTAATCAACCCAGTTCTAACAGCACAATCAAGAAAGTGGATTCACACAAAGTAATAAAACTTTTTTTTCAAATGTAGCCGCATGGTTTTGTCTAAACAACTGAAATGGGACCATATTTTAACATCGTGGATCATGGGAACCTGTATTTAAACGCAACCAAGGCTGAAACTTTTTACTTATACAATTCATTAAATTAGGACCTGTTTTAAGATAAGAGTTATAACAATGGCTGCTGAGAAAAATAAATCTCAGTTTTGTGATCTGAGGCTTCAAATGATCAATGAATAACCAAATAATTTGCTGTGCTGCTAATAACCCTCCGGATTTGACTGGTGCTTCTGTGATACCAGGTTAAACCAGCTTTTTTTTTTCCAGAAGTTAAGGAGCCCAATAAAATAACACAAGTATACTTCACTGTAACGTACTCGTGTCGCTGCTGTTTACGCAGTCTCTTTCCTCCGCTCTGAATCCAGCTCTAAACATCTTCTGTCCGGTATCTATTATTTATATCAGTCTGTGCGTTCGTCTTCCCCTCGCTGTGAAGCTCCTGCTTTGATTTCAAACAGACCTTCAAGTTTTGCAGCCTATTGACTCACACCACAAGTCGGCACTTCATCAGAAACCACCCTCGGCTGAATTTACCCGTGACTTTTGGGGCTTTATGACTCCCAGCTACACGTCTGATCTTTGAACACCTCCTGAGTCAGTCCGTGGCTGGAGGTCGGCGTTGCAGCGTGAAGCATTACGCCGTCTTCGTCACCTGTCTCGGCTCTCCTGCAGGTTTATTTATTCCGTCTCAACTTTTAACCTTGAATGTTGCTTTTTAATGTTTGTTTATCTATCATTTGCAAACCAAAAGTTTGAGCTGCAAAATGCATCCCTTCCTACTTTGAATTTGAAACAGAAATGAATCCCAATCCTTTCACTTGAAGAGCAGTTCCTAGATAAAACTGAGCAGCATATTTGCTTCATTTTCAACATTTTCTTTCTAAAAACATTCGTTTCCGGCAGAAACTTTACATGTTTTTTTGTTTTTTGAGGTCATGTAGGTGGATAAATATTTACTTTTCAGTTTTTGTTATGATGCATAACCGTGGCAACGAGGTGGTTTACAACTGGAGCAGCTGCAAAACGTCTCATCAGCTAAAATAATCCCCTCGCTGCTAGAGCAGAAACTATGTGAACATGGAGAGAAAGAGGAGGTTTAAACCATCTCTTCCAGCGATCATCACTTTTTGATTGCTAGCTTACAAGCTGGATGATCTTGACCAGCCTGATTGAGTGACTTCAGAGTCTTCCTCAGATCTGCAGTAGTACAGACTGCTACAGGAGATTATCCTTGATTTCCATGCCTCACTGATGCAATAATTTATTCAAAATATGCTTTAAGTTGCATTTTTGTCTTATTTTTTTGTTCTTACCTTTGTTTCCTTTATTATCTATATTGAATATAAACTGGTTTTGGTATCTGTAGTTTTGGATTTGTAATTGTTGGTTTGCTGAGATTCTTAATCTCAGTTAATCAAACCTGGTTAAATAAAGTTTAGATAGATAAAAAAAAGAAAAGAAAGCCTGTAATATAAATTTTAATAATCTTTTATAATGTTTTGATTTTCTCAGACACATCAAAATCACACTAAATAATCTTTTTTTTTACTCTGTAATTAATTCATAAAAGACTGTAAGACAAAAATATTAACCTCTTTCATGTTATGGCATCTTTTTTGAGCCGGATCACGTGAGGGTGATGCTGTTCAGCGCCGAGCTAAAACTGCTGGATCCAAGCTGCTGTGATTGGCGCCCTCCCACTAACTCGCGTTACATTAGACAAGTTCCCATCAGCTGCGAGCTCGTAGCCGCTGGCTTGTCACCGGCAGAGACGGGGCTGTCAGAGCGGCTCGGAGCGGGGAGTCCAGCCCGGCTAAAAGAGAGTGATTGCATTCAGCTTTGAATTGTTTTCTTTCCCCCGCAGCTGTTCGGCAGGTTGCAGCCGGTGGCTGGTGATTTGTTTAGAGCTGGGGCTCCGGAGGCCGGCCACCTTGCACTCGTGGCTTGATTACTGCACAGCCCAGCTTACTTTCTCTCCGTTCCCGGTTGCCTAGGTGACCCCACGCACAGCCCGATCGAGGACGGGGGCGCGCGGGGGCCGGCGTCGCGAACCGGCCGCCACCTCTCCAAGCAGGTCCTGCGCTGCTCGTTCGAAGGCTGCGGCAGGACGTTCACCTGGCCGGCCCACCTCAAATATCACCTCAAAACACACAGGTAACAGTACAGAGAGGAGGCAAAGCACATGCAGCGCTTTGTACAATTTAATCTCAATATAAACTGATTTAAAAGAACCCAGAATGAAGGTCAGCAAAGAAGCGGCTGAGACATTTTAAACCAAGATTGGATTAGAAAACAACATCCCAAACCAGGGGTGTCCCAATCGACATTTATATCGAGTTCAAAAATGTATATAGGATTATATAGGCCTGTATCTAAAATGCCAACACAAGCAGTCTGTTCCAGCAGGTTGTACCCAGTATACAAAGCTTACTACAAAACTGTTATACTATTCTCTGTTTGAATCTTAACATTTTACACTACAAAAGTAATATGTATTCATGCCAATATCATATGGGGTCAATATCAGTATTGGGCAACACTGACAACTGCAATATTGCTATCGTATCGGACAACGATAAGAGGATGCCGGTGCATGTGATCGAATGGGCCAGTAAAGAGGCGTATAAATGACAGGAGCAGCCACTAAGCGTCTAGTCGCTCAGGAGGAGCTGCAGAAAACCTAGGACTGAAGAATCTGTGAATAAGATGATGACCTTAATGGAAATCTGAAGAGAGAAGAGCTCTGAACACACGTCCCAACAGTAGACCATGGTGGTGGCAGCATCATGCTGTTCAAAGGAACCTTCCATCTACGGCGGGAGCTAAATATATACAATTTTGAACATTTTGAATTGGTTTTCCAGCAGGACGATGATCCTGAATATCCAGCCAGAGCTTTAATCGGCTGCTTTAGAACAACACACTTTATCACTTAAAGTCATAAAACCTTTTGTCACATTTATGTAAAATGAGCTGAAGGAGTGGTTCCATATGAATGTGCATTCGGTTTGCTCTTTTGCTTCCCGCTAAGGAACGACCGGATGTTCCGGTGCAGCGCCGAAGGCTGCGGGAAGAGTTTCTACGTGCTGCAGAGGCTGCAGGTCCACATGAGGACTCACAACGGCGAGAAGCCCTTCGTCTGCAAGGAGAAGAACTGCGGCAAGAGGTTCACCACCGCCGGAAACCTGAAGAACCACAGGCGCATACACACAGGTGGGAAGACGGGACGCCTTAATCGGTTCACGGAGGCTGGAGGCGATAACTGGCTGAAGTCATTTACTGCTGGAATGCTTCCTCGGTGCAATGAGGCTGCAGACCTGAGGAGTCAGCAGGGCCGTCTGCGTTTCACTGCCGCACTTAACTCAGGGTGACATTGAGATCTTTGATGGTCAGTTTTATAATCTTGAGTCTTCAAAGTGATTGGCAAACGGATCAAATGCGGCAAAGAAGCGCTTTTATTTTACAGAATGAATTTCTGGGAACAGGTTCTTCCAGTCCAGGATAATTGTAGACTACATTCCACAATTCCTCACCATTTCTTAGTTTTGCCTCAGCAAACAGACTATTTTCTGTCCAGGGATTGGCTGGCCTCTCCGTAGTATCTACTGTGTTGGTCTGGAACCAAGATGTCGCTCCCTTAGTGGTGTGTTGGGTGTCATGACCATATTTCATAAGCATTATCTATTAAACATCTAAGGCAATGATGAATAGGTTCATAACTGTAGCATAAAAACATCCCCTTTCCTTTTTTAATCTCAGTTTGTCTTGTCCTGACAATATTTAGTACGATTCTTAAAAAATGAATCATTTATATGATATATTATTACTATGACGTATTATTATTTCGAACGTCGATTATTGGGATGTTTATGTTATAGATTGTGCTTCCGTTTTAGCCGAGCAGCCAAATGTAATGTTTTATTTCTTTATCTTGTTCCCGTTTTTAAAGAGAAATTCACAACACGCCAAATTTGCTCCTTCCGTCTTTTAAAATAATTTTTTTTTAACAATTAATTACATTCCGATCCAACGCTGTTAACGTGTTCCTTTCTAATTAATGATTTAATTACACAGAATCGTCTCGCAGGTCATAGTCGCTGGAATTGTTTGTTTTCCGTTACTCTGACACACCATCTATCTAATTATTTACCACGTAGAGTCAACATTTATTAGCTTTATCTCATTAGTGATGTTCTTCTGAAACACTATTATTATAGGTATTGCGACACTAGCTTTTGTTGAGTGGCACTTGTTTATTTAAACCACTTCTGCGGGGTTTAATTTGTTGTTTTCTTTACAGGAGAAAAACCGTTTTTGTGCGAGGCAGATGACTGCGGGCGGTCCTTCGCAGAGTACTCCAGTCTTCGGAAACACATGCTCGTACATTCAGGTGAGGGACGCCCTTGTTTTTTCACGTGATCCCCTGGATGTGTCACATGCAGCAGAGAGATGGCATCACTTCAGACAACTTGCCCTCTGATCGCCCCGCGTCTTTCCCAGGTGAGAAGCCTCACGTGTGCGGGATCTGCGGGAAGACTTTCTCTCAGTCGGGCAGCAGAAACGTTCACATGAGGAAGAGGCACGGAGAGGAGGTGCTCGGCGGCGAAGGCAGAGAAACAGGTTTGCGTCTCTCACACGTACGCACCCGCCCACTCTGTGTGAAGGGTGAAAACGCTAATGGTTGGGCTATGTAGTTTCAAGCAGCCTGTGATACCATTAGAAACGTGCACTTCAGCTTGAAATGACGGCGTTAATTTGACCTAAAGTTAGAAACTACAGTATGATCAACCGAAGTACTTCTACCTCGTTGTCTGAGGAACATTGTTTCACAGGAAACTATAAAAGAAAAAGCTCCAAGTTAAAACCTGCTGGGATACTTATCATCTTAAACATCAGAAATAAATGCAATTACAAAAATGAAACGACTGTTTAAAATCTAAGCATCATTTTTTTAGGGTTCCTACAATGTTTTTAAGTCTAAGTATGCTCATTTTAAACCGTTTTACAGGATGCAGAGAATGATGGATTTCGCCTCCTTTTTTTGTATTAAGAAGATTCAATGTTTACGCAAAAAGATAGCAAAACAGGTTTGAAATCAACACGTTTTGTTTGTTTAACTAGACTCGGATCAAAACTCAAATCAGATTCCAGCCTTTGTTGGACCCTTTAGGTTTTAACTTTACAGATTACCGACATGTGTAGGATACGTTGATGAATCCGCTGTTCATCGTACATCAGCAGTCACAGACGAGCAGAATCTGAAAAAGCCGTCGTTCTCCTGGCATCAGGATGAAAGCCTCTCACAGCGAGCTCTTCTTCACGTATTAGACCAGTCGCACGAGATGCTGGAAGTTCTTGTTTAGACAGAAACAATGAGGGCAGACAGCACACCGGTTTTTTTTTGTTTGTTTTTTTATGTTCAGCAGCAGCAGGGAAGCGTCGCGGCTGAATCACTGCAGGAGAAACGCTGCCAAAGCTCTAATTATAAACAACAGATTTATTCGGGTCACCCTCCCCGAAGAGGCTGGTCGTTTGTAAGAGCCGAGCCGGGGAAGACGCAGTTACACAACAGACGGGTCGTCTCTCTGTTCTACATAACACAATTATCGGATGAATTATTAAACGGACTTTCCTCAGGTCTAAACAAAGCGAAAAGGATAACTCAGTACGACAGCGAGGAGCACAAGTCATTCCAAATAGTTCACCAAGAAGGTACATCGTTGGTTTAAAAAAAATAAATAAAAAGGATTTGCACATAATCTGAGATGTTAATAATTGTGCTTTAATTTATTATGAAAAGCTGAAGTTTTCCCGCCTGTCTGCGCTCCACAGGAGAGGCTCTTACACAAAGCAGCCTGCTGGAGGCAGATGGCGAGAATGGAGGTGGTTTGGTCACCATGACAACAGCCGTGGAGTCCATGAATCTTCATCACGCGATGCTGAGATCACCAGGTACGCTTTAAAAGACGCTTAACACACATCTGACCGTGTTACTTTACTGCAGTAAGCGCTGATTTGGAGTTGGGTCATAAATGTCCCGTCGCTGTCTGAGATGCTGAGTCAGCTTGCGACCATTTGTTGGCAACGTCTCAATTAACAGCGAGTCTTGTGTACTAATGCATGTTTCTCCTCAGCAGCTTAGATTTCTAGGTTTTTACAACTGTTTTATCAGCACTTTAGTCTTTTTAGCATTACTTTTTATTAACCATGTGTAAATAATGTAGATTCTGTTTTTATTTTGTGCAAAAAAAATCTCAATCCTGAGCATTTTCCTTGTTTCTGCAGGATCTTTCAAAAATATTGAAACATTTTTATGCTCATCTATTTTTTTAGGCGTTATGTGAAGTGTGAGGATAAAATAATCTAAACATCTGACAAGTGTGGCATGCAGTTGCGTTCCCCCGTCTTTACCGTCTAGTCTATTAGAAAGCAGGATCCTTTCTGTGTGTAATTTCATGGCAGACTGAATGTAGTTGTTCTAGAAAAGTCTCAGATGTTTGTTAGAGATGGCATCACGATGACGAGGGAATACACAGAAAAATGCGGGGGGGTTTGGGACAGGTGGACGTTCAACTAAACTGACAATAAAGATTAATCAAAGATGGTAGGAGAACAGTTAATAAGTTATAAGTCTTGTTGTTTCCATATATAGGATCAAATATGGAGGACGGCAGTGATCTGTTCAACATCATGCTTTGGGGAACATTAGTGGCAGCCGCACTTCTTAAGACTTTTACTTCCGTTTAAATATGAATCCCCTTTGTTTTATTAGACAAACATACGGCTGCACTGTAACAAAGTGTAAAAGGTGGGAGAGAATACATTTGCAGCCACAACCATAAGGTGGAGGCCGCTTAAACACTGCATCCGACCATAGGAGCATCAGTGTGTAGCATCTTGGTGAACTCTGCCTTTTCTCTGTTTACCTCTTTCGTCGCAGGTTCTGCAGACTCAGTGGTGGTTCTTTCTCAGCCGCATGAGCTGGTGGCCATGACAACGGAGGGCCATGCTTATGGAGAGGATGTGGTTGCTTTGCTTTAGCCTCCCGTCGTGACAAACATCACGCGTGGTCTATTTCAGCTGCCCTGGACTGACAGGCACAGTGGGATAAACATGTTTTTGTAACAAAAAGTCTTTAACACTTGTAGATATTTGTAATTAGCAAACAGTTTTATTTTGACATGTGGAGGAACGTTTTAACCTCGTGTTTTCTTTTTAAAACGAATGCTCCCAAAGAAATGCAGAAGTGTGGTTGGAAAGGTTTATGAAGCCATTACTGTTGGTTTTTTTCCCCAGGTTTGAGACTGAAATGCTGCAAAACATGCAGAGGGGATAAAATTATGAATCGTAACCTCAGCGTCTGATGGTTGCACTTATATTGTAACAAATGGAGTGTTTTATATTAAAAAGTAACTCTTTTCTGTATTTGCACAACCAGCCAAACAAAGCCAAAGCACCCCTGTTCATCACTTCCAGTAAACATCTATTTGAAACAACCTGCTAATGTCATCCTGACATCTTCCATTCAGTCTCCTGCACTTTATTTGCTATTGCAGTACGTTTCAGATTTTCAGCTGAGATATAAAAATATAATTTCTTAAAGTTTGTTGAAATTTCAAATTTAGCCGTTTATTCTTCAGCGCTCCTTAGTGAATATTCAGGTTGTGGAAGTGGTCCAACATGGCGCCGAGAGCCCAGCTAGCCTCCACATTCTTCACTTTCTTCGTCAACTGGAAAGGGTGAAATAATCAAGTCACTAAAACATCCACATTCATACAAGAAATAACTATTTGTGCAGTTTTTAGTAAAACAGATTACAGAAACTTGCTTATTCCCGTCAATCTTTAGCTAACCGAATGATCAGGTGTTAAAAAAAAGTCCTAGAGAGCTAATCATGTTTCTGCCGATGTCACACAACGCCGCCGGACCTGCAGGACAGTGGCCTCCTTGAAGCCGAAGCCATCCTTCAGCAGACAAGCGATATAGGTCAGGTCCATGCAAAGGAAGGGACTGACAGGCGCGTACGTGGTCATCTTATTGCACACTGAGCAGGAGACAAGGAACATCATCTCCGTTAGGTTGGATAATCAGTCATTTGTATTCTGCTGACAGATGAGGGCAGCATTTCAGATAGAAAGCACTCCGGGTCCATTGAGATGCGCGCTGTATGTCAAGTGCAGGGAGCAGCAGATCTGTCACAGTAATTATGTATTCCTCAACCAGTCTCACCCTCTTTAGCTCTCTTCTTGAAGTCCCTGACCTGCAGCATTCCTCCTTGGACATTATCTGCAAAAGGAGCGAGGGGGGTGATTATACATTTAAAAAATGCCAAAACAGTAATTACAGCAGCTCATCTACATGCATTCATATAGTACTAATAACACAGCTGATGGCCTTTCAGCGCAGACTGGCAGCTGGATGGCAATTTCTATAATAACCACACAACTACGACTCATCAAATCCCCTGCTACAGGAGCGGATGACTCACATTTTTCGGTTGCTGTCTAGCATGCGGGCGCTGTATAATTATATAAGATGTGGACAGAAGGTGTGTGTGCACACAAACGCTTACTGATAAGGCCTGCATCCAAGGCTCTGTCAAAGTAATAGGAGAACGCGTAGAACACGTTGCCGTCTTCGAGCTCGTGCGGCTGATGAATAATCCCCCTCACCACCTTGAGCACTTCCTGATAGCAAGGCTTGTATCCTGCATAACCTGAGGTGGAACACAGGAGATACTCTTGCAAATTACGTGTATTCTTAAATAAACTGTTTGCTGAAACTCTTGGAAAGAAAACCCCTAAAACCGTCAAGTTTGCAAAAGCTTAAGACTGATGATACAAGCTGGAACACTTGTTCAACCTTCTCTGAAGTGTAATTGTACCTCAACCTTCATACGAATAGTAATTTCATTTGGGCCTGACATTTCAAAATGGCCAATCTAATAAACATGCTTTAATTTAAACTAATAAAATAGTAGTTTTTAATTGGATGGTAAACATTAGGCCACATCTCAAGTCTTATAAGTTTTCTTTGATGCTGAAAAAAAATGTATTCCCAAAGCATGGCTCTTCTGCCACCAGGTTTCACAGATAAGGATTGAAGAAATCCCAAATTTAAACTATTCTAATAGGTTGTTTTTTTCCCTGCAGCTCCTTCAAAGTCACCAGCAGCCTGCTGATTAATCTGTCCGTTTCAGTGGTGGGCTGTGATACATTTATTATTCATGGGATTTCCACACTTTGGCATAGTCTTCTATAACCTCACTTATATCTCATTCTATTCAGCACACATGATCACATCAGAATTTTTCTGTTTTCAAGATATGGTTGTAAACAACCAAACTGATTAACTTCATTAGGCCTCATTGACAAATACGGGTGACAATCATCACCCTAGCAGTGGAAATTTATACCATGCTGTCTGATTTTTACCAAGGGGAAGCTTATATATAGAAAAGAGAATTGGGCCAAGTACGGAACCCTGTGGTACTCCACAAGTAACTCTGGAAAGTCACCTGTGGATATCTCTCACAGACGTATTAGTCCACCAATCCTGAACTGTACGTTGTTTACAACTAGTACTTTAATATTTAGGTGCCTTCTGAAAGCAAGTGGGAGAAGCTCGAACCAAAACGACACTTTTTATATTTCTTGCTAATTGGTTCTTTCTCGTAAATCCCAATAAAATACATTAAATTATGAACTTTTATTAAAACGTGGCAAAATGTGACAAATTCAAGAGTGTACAAAATGGTTCATCAAGACACCAAGTATTGGGTTTATTGACACTCTTACTAAGTTCAGATCTTACCGTCTTGGTTTCCGCTCACTTGGTAGGTGAGACCTCCAAAGCTCCAAACATCCCTAAACTTACTCGGCAGGCAGGAACTTTTAAAAACCTGCCACTCCAACCCTGGCAGAGCACACACACACATAATTAATCTTCTAAATGTTTCAGAAGCTTCACACAAGCTCCAGCTGTAAATTGAAATGTATATTAGCATAGGAACTGGGAGTACAGTCTTTATCTGGCCATCTAGATGGAGCAGGAAGACGCTGCTGTAATCTTGTCAGTCCCTGCTGTCTTAAGTAAAGCGATAGCAATGAAGCACATTTAAGTATATGTACCTTCTGCTCCCAGAGCGCACAGAGTGGCGAGTCGGGCGGCCATTAGTCCATTTCCAAGATAACTGCAGGAGGTAAAAATTTCCCGTTAGAAACCGAGCAGAACGTATAACAGGGGTTTGTGAAAACTGGACAGTAGCTGAAATCTTGGTGCCTGCCTATTATTAGCATTACGGTAATTAAGTGGGCACTAGAAGGTTTCTTTGTAAAATCTGTTACATTACATTTATAATATTTTAAAAACAGAGAACAAGTTAAAAACAAATGTGAAGCCATAATGTAAAAATTAGATTTATAATGCATAATAAGATCTATTACCTGTGAGTGTAGAGCTGGAACGTGGAGTTGAGGAAATCAAATCTGGCAACGTAATCTTCCTCAGGGGCGCTTTCGATTGTTTTCTGCATTCAATTGGAAATGAAACACTTAGATGTAATTAGGGTTTTTAAAGAGTTGCTAAAATAAAATAAAAACTTGAAAAACCAAGCAAACCCTCAGTTTGGGCAGGAACGTGATCTGCGTGGATCCTCCCCCCAAATCCAGGATTCCCACAGTCTTCGTGGCGTGCTCGTTCAGATTACCTGAAAACAAATCCATCGCCTTAATCCAGCCTCTGCAGCTGGGAAGAGCTAACCACTTTTACACCTGAAATGCTATCTTCAAAAGCATCTGAGAAGCCTAAATATCCATGCTTAGTCCGAGACAGATCACAGAAGGAGGCTTTAGGCAACAAACTCAATCGGCTTCCATTTATGGACGCGGGGGCATAAATGCAATAAGATGAAAGGAAGGGAAAATTCATGCAGTCTGGAGAAAACAAGTTCTATATCTATTTAATAAAGAAAACTGGTTGTTGCAGAGTTCATAACATTTGGAACATTTTCTTTGCACTTAAGTCACGTTGCAACAGTAAACTAAATGTATTTGATTGGGAGTGTAGGTGATGGACTGATATTAGGTAGTGCATAACTGTAAAGATTAGATCATTATAAGTTGTATTACATCATGACATGGATTTAGATCATTTATGTTATTTATGCATTTTAAACTATTGTTTCTAATGGTAGCTCAATGAAACAACTGAATAGTGACCATTTATTAAGACAGATGTAAAAGAGGGCTTCCTTCTAAATGTTAGTTTTATGTTTCAAAAAGTCTTGTTTTTTATTCCTGCGCATCATTTTCTTTCACATAACAATTACAAGTTGGTATATCACAAACTTCACTAATGAGTTACACTGAGGTCGCTTATGTAACAAGAGAAATTGTCAAAAGGTTCAAGCAATTTAAATACTTTAATACAGCGTTATGGACTTGGGTTTGCAGTACTTGCCTGTTAGAAAGTTCAGAGAAATCCAGGCCAGAATGCCTAACATTTGGGAAAAATAAGGATATTTAAAAAGCAGTCGTTGCAAGGGAAAAACAACTCTCTCTCTCTCTCTCTCTCACACATACAGACAAAAAAGGCTGAAATGCTGACAAACCAATTATACCACTGTAAAACAGCCACATAATTACTGGCTTTTAGGGTTAAAAGGACTGCTGAAAGATTTTTGTTGTTTTTAATGTGTCATCACTAAAGAGGTCTATAATCTTCTGTAATTAAGTTAAATGCCTTCATTTAGCAGAGGTCCTGACAGAAGATCTATAGGGCGCATCGTTAGAAGCAGACACCTTCAAAACAACGATGCCGTGTTTGGTGGGTGGGGTTGGAAAGGATCGTCGGGGTAGACGTGATACCTTCGTTTGAGCCGTTCATGATGCTGACGCTGTTGTCTGGAACCAAAAAAGGGGATTCGTCAAACACAAGCTGAACCTGGGGGAGGAGAGGAAGAGGAGAAGCATTAAGCAAGAGTTAAATGGGTTAAATTTATGGGCTGTATTGGCAGCTCTTGCAGAGGTGCCCCACTGCTGGATGGGATTAATTCATTTGTTCCCTCACGGCCGGATTGTTAAAGTATCGTTCATCTTCCCAGGTGCCTCAGGGCTCTGCTCTCATAAACGATAGCCTCTGACGCCGAGCTTACAGCTGCAGTCTTTTCTCCACTGCTTCGATGGATGAGGCGTAGTTTCACAAGAAGCGTCCAAACACATAATGCTTCTTTGTGTTTAGGAACTGCCCCCCTGCTGTAGCTGAACCTTTAACATGCAATTCTGACCTGATGTAGAAGTGCCTGCGCTTTGGCTGCAGGCAGGAGCCGGAGTCCAGCCGTGGCCCTGAGGACCAGCGGTGTTCTCTTCCAGTCCACACGAGGGACGGCCTTCCTGGCCACCTTCAACAGCAGCCGGACTCTCACCCCGGCCTGTGAGACCCGAAACATTAGCTGAAAACTAGCGGTGCACTAAAAAGGCGTTTTGAACACGCAGTGACTGCTGTGGCAGGATTAGACTCAACCCAAAGATACATCTGGTCATCTGCATGGAGACAAGTGACTCAGCTAATTTATCAATTTAGTGTGGAAAACACACTTCACCCTCATTTGCTTCATTTATATAGAAAAAATCTTTAGAATCGCTAATTGGTTGTTTATCAATTACTGAAAACAAGCAGCCTATTAATTTAATGGAAAAGCGGCGCACAGTTCAGAGATCACAAGCATGCGCATTAATGCAAACCTCATCATTTCCATCATTATAAATGTGTGTCCTCTGATGTATTTTCAGCAGAAAACAGACTTCTCTGACCCTTCCTCTCACCGTCTCGGGGTGGTCGGCGTACGCTGAAAGACCCGGCTTTACCGAATGGAACATCTCATTGTCCAAAACCGGCAGCAGCTCTGCAAAGCCACAACAACCGCCCACGTCATCAAATATGAAGCAGCTGTTAAAAGCCCTCAAATGCCTCAAAACCTCTTAGCGTGCAAATACATGATTTATCAGGCAAATTAAGGCTCGTGTGACTTATGGCCTCTGAAATGACAGGTTTAATGAAGCATGAAAATGGGAGTACATGCCAAGCAAATGTGTTGATTCTCACTTCTATTAATCATACACGGCAAGAAATAATAGATTTTGAAAGTGTGTTTTATCTAGATGAGGAGCAAACCTCATGGTTTTACCTGAGCTGCTCTGGATGAAGGTGTAGACGTGAATGCGCGTCCCCGTGCTCCCTGCGTCAAACATCACAGCGTGGAAGATGCGACTGTGGTTGGCGGGTCGGCTGAGACTCGGGAGGATCCCGGACAGATCCTGGAGAGAGGTCCCGAACTGCGCTTGGCTCGGCCCCGCCGCGGCAAGAAGCACCACCAGAAGAAGAAGAGAGCCGGCTGCCTTCATCTTCCCTCCGCTGCATAAGAAGGGGAAGGAAAACACGGATGCTGATGAGTTGTTTTTGGAGTGCAGGAAAATAGCTGGAGACTTGTTCTAAAGCCATCTGCTTATTTACACCTTTAGATCTGACCACGCCTCACGGGCTTTCCGGCCAAACCAAAAGCACTGTTTACCGTCAGCTCACCCCCAGAAAGTTTGAAGGCATCATCATTACCCGAGGCCGCTTACTAAATTTCAACATCTCAGTTCAAATCGAATATGAAATAATCTTTCATATCCCATAGTCTCAGTTAAATACCAGAAATGCTTAAAGCGCACCTGTGCCTCTTGCTGGATTTACAATACCAGATTTCCTCCACTTGTACTACTGAACACTTCACAGAGATGTTTCAGAGTTAAGTTAAATCCATTCCCAAAGACTGGCTGCTGTGCGATGGTAAAAATCAAACTTTGAAACGCTTTAGTTTGCGCTCCAGATGTTTGCTCATTATAGCTGCATCTGCAGAAAATGTTGCAACAACAAAATCCCATTAAATAGTAGTCACTAAGTTGTTGCACTGTCTTGTATGTAATTGCATAATTTGCCTTCTCATATTACACCTCGATATCCATTTTGACTCTGTTGTGAGCACTCAGGTGAAATTACAAAGAGAGACCTGTGTCTCTGCACATTTTCTCATGCCAGAATGAGAAACATTTCCAGTTTTTAGTCAATTTTAATCAAAAAAAATTGTTTGAATACAGATGTTCCATGTTGTATATGCCATCAATGTTTCTGTTGAGGTTAGGGCTAAATATGGAATAAGGAAAAACCACAGAGAGGGAGAGTTTGACGGGCAAACAGACATATAAAAAATAGTATAAATTGATGGATAAATGGATGCATGGGGAAATAACGGACAAAAAGATGATGGATTAATATATAAAACAGAAAGGCAGATGAAAATAAATTATTGATGGATGGATAAATGAGGGCAGATGAGTAAAAGATGGGTGTATGATTGACTAACAGAACAGAATGGAATGAAACATGAAGGAAAGACAGATGGAAGGATGAAAAGATCGACTGGGAAAAAAACTTGGTGGAAGGATGATACATCGTGGATTAGAAATAGATTAATTGGCTCATTATGACAACAGGTTAGTAGAATAAAGTTTGGCAAATATTTATTCATTCTGATGTTATGCTTAGTTGCCAGACTGGCGTGTATGAACCCTAAAAAATACAAACAAATGTTAACAAAGCCTTCACAATGGTTGTGCATAAATAAATATTGACAAAAAAATATCTCGCCTTATATAAAGGTAATGCATTACAAGTCAACAATTAGGGTTTTACTAGTAGGGGTTTATCATTTCTGGTTTGTTTTTTTGATATTCTTTTTTTCATTAAGCTTCAGAATGAAACCACTGAGAAGGAGCTGCTGAATTTAGCTCCTTACAAGACTTAAATAAAGTAAAAATGGGAGGAAAGCAAAGTGTGCATATTTATGCTGGACAGGACCATTTAAAGGCGTAAGATTAACTGAATCCAGATTACATACAATGGGATTATAATTTTAGTTTTCAACGAACACAAATTTCACAAATCCTAAAATCCAAATTAATAGCATTAATTACAAATGATTTTTTTTTTCATTGTGTACTCAGATGTATATTCAGATGTAAAACCTGCATACATATCTATTTAAATAAAGCTAACTTTGTTATGAAGTAAATGTGGAAAATGCTTTTATTACTTCAAAAGTAAATGTTAGGTGTGGCTTGAAATAAATTACAATTGTATAAAAGAATAATGTTATAAGATTTCACATAAGTTAAATGTGGTAATATCCTGTTATTCGTATAAATTAAAATTAACTATTTTAGGCATGGAAATTCTACATATTTTTTTCTTGCACATTTTATATTTTTCAGAATTACAGAATATTACAATTCTATACAAGATTATCTAAAGGTTTTCTTGGAAATGACTTCATTCATTAATTCATATCTCATTATTAATCCACATCCATCCTTTATTTGTTTGGCCAAAGGTGACTTTTCAGTGTTTTATTTTAATCATTAGCACCACTGCTATTTAATTAAGGTTTCCAGGGCTACAACACAGACATGAGATTAAAAATATAAACATTTACAGGAAAAACTTGGACACCTTGATGTTTATGAAGTCTTTCAGGGTCATTTAAACCTCACTAAGATGCATTTACTTACTATTATTTAATGGTATTGGTTACGTATCCAGCGAAGAAGAAAATAATTAGATATGTTTTAGTCAATTTAGTCAAAAAGTTTTTATAAGGTTCACAGTTGAATTGCCTACACACAGTTTAGTTAACAATAAAGATACAGTCTTATTAAAACTTCGCTAACTGCGGCGGCGAGAGTTAGCATTCCTGCTACATCACCAGTTAGCATTCCTGCAACATCACCAGTTAGCATTCCTGCAACATCACCAGTTAGCATTCCTGCTACATCACCAGTTAGCATTCCTGCTACATCACCAGTTAGCATTCCTGCAACATCACCAGTTAGCATTCCTGCTACATCACCAGTTAGCATTCCTGCTACATCACCAGTTAGAATCAAGAATCAAGAATCAGTTTATTTATATAGCGCCAATTTACAACAGGTGTCGTCTCAAGGCACTTCACAAAAAATCAATTAAAATCAAAGATATATTCTAACAAATCAATTTGAAAAAGTTTCCAATCTAAGGAACCCCAGCAGATTGCATCGAGTCATTGACTTGCAGCATTCACTCCTCTGGAATCAGCAGGCAGAAACAATGGCTTGTGTTGTCGGTGACTTTACAGCAATCCCTCATTCTGAGCATGCATCTAGCGACAGTGGAGAGGAAAAACTCCCCTTTAACAGGAAGAAACCTCCAGCAGAACCAGGCTCAGTACAAGCAGCCATCTGCCACGACCGACTGGGGGTTTGAAAAGACAGAAAGCTAAATTAGAAGCACAGGATACTGAAATAAAAGACTTTATAGCAGCAGTTGTAGAACGTCACTGGAAGCATCTCAGCCCATGTT
>JAVLVB010000374.1:1937651-1965325 GCA_032876305.1 Orestias chungarensis
TTTTTTTTTATATATATATATATATATATATATATATATATATATATATATTTATATATATATATATATATATATATATATATTTATATATATATATATAAATAAAATTAGGGGTCTCCGCTCTATCTCGCCATCAGTTTGGGGGTCCTTGGCCTGGAAAACGTTGAAGGCCCCTGACCTAAAGCAAAAACTATTTGCATCTTTAAGATGCAGCATCCTAAAACGACATTCTTTAATATATGCTAATAGTTCAGAGTCTTTTGCAACATAAGAAAACAACAACAACATTCATCTCCTGAGGGGGAGTTACCCGCATTCACGCTCAGCGATCTGCAGCACTCCACCATCAGGAGACTCACCAACAAAAGTAGCAGTGGAGAGGTCCATGCATGGCTGACCAGCTGCTTGTGACTGTGCCAAGTTTCAATTGGGATGTGGGAAATATCACCGAAAATTGCACAAGCAAGAAACTTTCTTTTATTGGAGTTTTTATCCATTCAGCCCTTGTCTGTACACGTCTATCTAGGGGGAAAACATAGACAAATTATACAGGCAAGCATGCACACATACTCACACCTCGACACAATTTAGAGTCCTGTTTTTGGACTTTCGCAGGAAGCTGGAGTAACCAGGGAGAACTCACAAAAACAGGGAGAATATGTAAAGTACATGCAGAATGAACTTCATTATTTGAACACAGAACCGTTTTGCATTCATCTATCCTAGTCTATCCACTCTGAATGAGGTTAAGCTGTTTTACAAAGAAAAAAGTGCAAAGATTAAAATTAAAAGGCTTAGAAAATGCACACCACACTTTTCAGTCATTTTAGCTTTTCTTCAAAACAAAACAAATTAGGCAGTACTTTGTGTTGGTAAAGCCAGTTCAAGAGGCGTATGATGATATGATGCTTTAGCCAGACAGTGCACATGTGTGAATATAGAAGGGAGTTATTCATGGACTGCTCAGCATTGTTTTACTGCAAACTCACACTGAGAAGCACTGAAAGAACAGGGAGTCACGCACTCACCTGCATGTTGTCCATGGATGATATTTAGAGTACCATCTGGTGCCCCCCGCATCCCGGAGCAATTTGGCCGGGAGCAGGGTGCAGCCTGGGACGCGCTCAGATGGCTTCATTAGATACAGCATCCCGACGGGGGAACATCCAGAGAGGGATCTGTTTGAAGGAGGCTGTGCTGGTGCAGATTCACCCAGCATGAGGAAGGTGACGCTGCAGTGGGGTGGAGATAAAGTCCATCATTAAGCATCGATATAAAAATATAAATTACTTATGGAATGATCAGAAATAAGCTAATAAAAGGGATGTGAGATCCAACATGCTCAAAATGATTGTTATAATGAAACCCGTTCCACATTGCATCAGTATTAACCCAAATGTTAATTACCATTCAACCTGACACTATAATGTTTGAACCCCCCCCCCCCAAACATCTAAGACTTTGCGTATTTGTATGCAGATATCTGTTTAAAGAGATTAACCTGTTACCCTGTGCCTGATTGTGTTCATCAGGGATAATTAAGAGGGCTCCCACCTGCCTCGGTAAGCTCCCGTAATAGATGGTGCATGTCAGGGATGAATCCAAGGCGAGACACGACACGGGAATGTCAGCAGACTCGTGACACAGGATTACATTCAGCTCCAAATCTGAAGAAGCATGAGCCAAACAAATTTTTGCACCGCCTTTCAAAAGTGTTCATAATTATGGAGCATGACTTTTTTTTTTTTTTTTTTTGTGATTGATTATTTTTAGAATAAATCTCAAAAGAGTGGGGCATGCATTCGTGTTGTTTATCTGATACGCAGAAATGAAATATGCATATAGGTTTCTCCTGCGTGCAGTTTTGATTCAGCATAACTGCTGCTGCTCTTCGAAGGCTTCAGAGGTTTATTAAAACCTATTAGTGGACAAACAGCATCATGAAGATCAAGAAACACAGCAGACAGAAGCAGATGAAGAGAAATTTCTAAGAAGATTTACATTATAAAACAATAACACAAGGTCTAAACATTCCTCAGTGCTCCGTTTGCTGGCAAATCAATCAGAAAAGCAGCCTTGAGGGGTTCTTCTCTGGGTAATCCCATAGTACTAAAACATGACTGCTAGGTTAAGTGGTTACTCCTAATCATTTGCTGTCATTTTACATCAGCAGGGACTTGTGATTGAGCGTCGATCATTCTCCAGTCGATCATTCACAATTAACCTAAACATACAGACTGAGATTTAAGGAATGGCTTGGATTCATATGTATGGATAAGTTAGTATGGCCCAGTCAAAGTCTGGACAAATATCTTACTGAGATGATGCAGCAAACTTCTGTTTAGACATGCTCTTCGCCCCAGCTAAGCTATTTTTGTTATTATATTCCCATATCAGTAAAAGGAAGCTCTGTAAACCCACAATACTTTATAGATTTATATAACAAAATACATGCATTGATTTTTCTTTTTACTTTACAGTAATTTGCTATTTTCTTCTTGTTTATAAGATAAAGCTAAAATTTATTTTGAATAAACCACAATAGAGTTGGTATATTTACATAACATTAGGGTAAGTATAAATACTTCTGCTGGGTAATTTTAGCTATAAGTCTGCAAATGTGACCTATTAAGTTCCACACTGTGTTTTTTTACTGGTAAAAACCTGTGCAACAAGCAGTTACTAAAACCAATACGAATCCACGACAAAGTCTCCAACATTATTTGGGGTTCTTTCAAATCCCTTCCCTACATCACGCTGTTATCTAAAGTTTGTTTCAGAAAAAAAACAAAGTTCAATTTCCGATTTATACACTATGATAAAAACCTGAACAAACTTCTGGCACAACTGATGGAAAAGGAATGTTAATGTCTGATATTTATTCAGCACCACTCCAGTCTCATCCAGGAGGTGTTTTCTTTCTGAAATCATCGACTCTGGGAGGTAAACAATAAAGGAAGATGGAGGCCTCGGACCAGGAGCGGAAAGCTCTGGATTGGCAATCCAAAGCTGCCAGCTTCTCCTCCTCCTGTGTGGCTTTGGGAACACGTCTCACCACCTCATTAGTGGCCTGAGGAGAAGCCAATACATTTCTAAGATTTGACAGGGAGGATAAGAAATGATTACTTAACTGGCTTGATGGATCCCATGAATATTTATTACAGATTTGTATTTATTTTTGTCATTTACAGCTTTATTTTATTATAAGAGGAGATTGATATGTATTCACCCGTCACAGAGTAACTTGAGGCTAGTGGTTGACAAGCTCCACAGCAGGCTGGACGATGGACTTCTTCTTCTGTCACTTTAAAAGTTAAGCTATAGCAAACACTCTTCAACCGTATCCCATCGTGACATGAATTAAAAAGGGATTTTACATGACGCACCAAATTAGGGAGGCGGAAAAAAAACTGTGTTCTTTAAATGTATATACTAGCCAATAGATTTTAAACCCATTTTAGCAGATTTGTCGAGCTTTAAAGGTCTAAAGACATATTTGCTGATTCCCTCCTAAATATATCCATTTTGGTCTGACTCATGGTCAGACTTAGGAGGGGACTTTGACATGTGAATATACCTTGATTTAACCCCCCCCCCCCACACACACACACACACACACACACATTAAAGCTTTGATTATATATGTAGTGTTGTTTTCCTAAAGGAAGGTAAACCTCAACACTAATCTCAACAATTTTTCTCTCATCCAACAGACAAAAAAAACAAAACCTTACAAGTCTTTACAGGAAATATGTATTTTACTTACAGGGACGAGGCTAAATGGGCCTGCAAAATGTGCAGCAGATTTTTTTTTACACTGTTTTTTACCAAACAAGGCCGGTTGCTGCTACTGTGTCTCGCAGCTCCAGACCTGCATGAATACTCACAGGATTGTGAATGTCTAGCCACTCAGACGAGCTGGACTCGACAAACCTGCCATCAATGAATACTTTGGTTGTCGGCTGGAAGATAAAAGAAAGCGTATAATTAAAACTCCCTGTCCTGCATGACTACAGTTTTAATAACTTTACTGACAACATCTATCAATCACCACAAGAGTGTAATGTCTCCTTGAAGAACTGCATGGTTGACTGACTGCAATTAATTGACCTGACCACAATAATTTGGCTTAATGGTATCTATTTACCTGCTATATGTTTTATTAAAGAGAGGGAAGCAGCGAAGGCGCGTTATCACAGGCATGGCATGGAATATAAACAAAACAGAGCTCTATATCTGTCCTGTTTTAAATTTAATACCTGGCAAGGCTTCCACCTTTGGCAATAATTTAACAAGTTAAATTTAAAGCTTTAATTCAGTTTTAAAGTGGGACTCCTACAGTTTCATCTTTTTCTGTTAAGTGATTCCTTTATAGATGCAACTTGAACGTAAAAGCACATCGGTGAAACAATAGAAAAAATAGGGAAAAAACAATTGTTTAATACCCAAGATATACAATACTTGTTAAATAAATGATCTAATTAATAAAACATTCTTTCTGTGGCTTTGCTCCAAACATCTTAATTCGAGTCATTGTGCAAGAATTAAATGCGCAGGTGCTGAGTTGGTCAAGGCTGTCTGTAGCTATTGTTTGACTCGTTTTCTGTTCTGTCCAAGGCCAAAACAATACAGCTCTTTTACGGCGCATTCGTTTTTAAGCTTTGCGGTGCCTTAAAAAATAAACTGTGTGTTAACAATGCATCTTAATGTTCAAGCATTTTCAGACAATCACTTAAGACTGCAGGTTTTATACAATGCAAAACAAAATAATCAGTGGGTACAAAGCAATAACTTGGGACAAATGAACTCTATCTTGCAACCGTTACAGGTTTCCCTCAAGAGATAATCACTTATTTGCATAACGTCCTGAAGAAAGCACCTTGACCACATGCTCAAAGGAGGCCTAATAAACATTTGTGACGTCGTATTCTTATTTAATAGTGGGCATTAATTGTCTGTGTATTATTTTGTGATAAATCTCCTGCCATCACAAGAGTTGTGATTAAAGGTCACATTAAAATTTATAGTACTTTTGCACTGCAAAAAGTACTTGTGAAATACATTTTTTCCATTTGTTCCTTGTAAACAATTGAGAATCTAAAAATCTTTGAAACACACTTATGTGCTAAAAGAAACTTAAATTTGGAGTCTTTTTTTTTTAAGAGCAATATTTGTGTTTATAATAACTTTCATTGTTATCCCAAGATGTCGTGCTAAAATTTTCCACCCATTTCATCCAGCACTATTGCTGTCAAATATCGCCATAACGACGTCCACACTTTTTAAGCTGGTCTTTGAACTGTCATAACACTTAAAACCTTCGCTGTGACCTTCGAAGTGTCGTATCAAGTCGAAAATCGATATTTGTAACATTAAAAAAACTACTGCATTCAAAATAATCCTTTAGCATACTAATAATGCACATTATGGGATGGACGTGACATTTATATACTGTAATATACATTCCTCTCAACCTTTCCATGAACTACCCTGAACTGTAGCACAAGGACAAGAGCAGAACCATCAGGCTGCTGCACAGCTTTCTGCCTCAAACGCCTGAACTGCTGCGATTTTATCGCCCTAACTTTGTATGTTGCTGTTTGGGGTTTTACTTTCAATCTATTCAAAGGTAATTCCACAATAACTGTCCTATATATCAGGGAAACGTTATCTTGTTGTACACTATTAATGAAAGGAGAGCATACATTTTTGATAAAGCATTGAGGTTTAATGTAAGATAACTTATTTTAGATGTCATGGCAGCTAATAAAAGGTGCTGCTTTCCTATTTCCTTTTGCCTAATACAGGGCAAAAGGAAATGTTTTAATCCCTTTAATCCGGGTCATTGTTTCATTTTTTTACTTTCAACATAAAACAACATTTAAAAAGGACAACTGCAGAAATATGAGTTTGTTTTATTATTCTTGCAGATGTGAGTTTTTCTTTTTTAGATGCAGCATTTCCGTAGCTGGAACTACCTCCCTTTTCTTGAGCCTCTTCACTTTTGATTCCTGAGACTTCCAGCGTTTTCAATGTTTCCATGTCTGTCTTCCATAAGCTCTGTTCAGATATCATGTACCAGCTGCTGCAAAGGATCTGGGTGCCAGAATTGAATGTGGACATTTATTTGTGGAAGGTCCAGAATGTTATAAAATGCAGCATCGAGCCAACTCACCATTCTATACTTAAGATCTACTCCACCCAGGAGTTCTCATTAGCTTATTCTGAAGGTAATTTTCTAAATAGGCTTCATCAACACTTCAGCCACCAACAGTGTGTTTCACTTGGGGGATCGTCTGTGTAGAGCGCTAGACACAGAAATAGTTTCCATGCTTGAGTGGTCAACTAAAAGCTGCATCGACAGATGATCTCAGCTCAGCTGTGAATCTCCGCACATCAGTTGCTCCTCTTATACTTCCCTTGCAAACAGCGACTTCTCAATCAGAACATTGTTGATGGGATCTGGTTACCCTGGATTTTATTGGCAGGTATCTGAGTACTGGGGTATGGTTGAATACAAATGCACACCACACTTTTCAGCTTTTTGTAAAAGAATCAAAAGACAACGTGTTCCTTCCACTTTACCATCAGGCACTTGTTTGGGTTTTCCATCACGTAAAATCCCAGCTAAACTGTCAGGATTCTGGGTTGTTTAGGTTTTTGGGGTATCTCTGATCTTTTTATGTATACTATCACTAAAGTAAAAGTAAAAGTAAAAACATGTTACGATTACATCATGGGGCGGAGTAATCGATCCGCGATCTCATCAAACACAGCCCGCTCCAAATTTAAAGATGGCACCTGACAGTGGACCGGGTGGAGCAACAGTTTCGGGTGAAGCATCACAGGTGAGATTATTATATATATATATATATATATATATATATATATATATATATATATATATATATATATATATATATAAAAGTGGTTGCTCCTCCCGGGCTGTGTTTGATGTGATCGTGGATCAACTACTACGCCCCGTTACGTCATCGTAACAATGTTGTAGTAGTAAAAATTAGAGTTTTATTCATAAGCATTTGTACTCACAGCTTTTAGATTCGTATTCTCAGACTCACAAATATTTCAGCAGAAATTTGGGTACAAGAACTTTATTGACATATAAATACAAATATTAGAGTGATGAATACACCTTTTTGACTCCATACATAAACATATGTTTTCTCTCGACATGTAAAATGTAAAAAAGTTTGAAAGTCTGCCTTTGTGCATTGCAAAAGTATTAATTTGTAAAAGTCCATGCTAATTTTCTCTGTCCTCATCTCGAACTCCAATGGCTATGAGGTCTCCTGGGTCACCCATTCCCTCAGTGGGGGTGCCCTATTAAATAGACTTAAACTGTGTAATACCTGCGTTTTCAAAAGCCTGAACCCTGCTGTCTGTGCGGCAGGTCATCAGCGCCCGCGTACGCGAGCTGCTGTGGATCACAGAGGCCCCGTGGAGCCGCAGCATTGCTGACCCCCTGCGGGACGCCGTCGCCCTGTTCTCGGAAATAAAGGCCCGTGAAGGAGAGCGTGCAGAGGCTCTCACTCTGCAGAGGTTCCTGTATGACTCGGAACAATGTGAGCCTGACATAAATCACGACACTAAAGCGCAAGGAAACAAACAACAAAAATAAATATGTGAAAAACAAAAGCATCTCCGTGTCATTTCAAATCACCGACTGTTAGCTGCCGATGACACAGATGACACACTTACAGTAGGTCAGAGTCGGGGCCTGACATTAACACTTCCCAGCAGCAAAATGTCAGTATTGTCAGTGCTGCTGAAAAACAAAAAGGAAAAAACCTTTTAAGTGTGGATTCTGCTGGCTGTTGCCGTGTGTTTAAATTCGCTTCAGACAGAAATGAACTGGTGGAAATTTACTGACTAGTGGGTGATCTCACCGAAAGAGGAAAAACAGTAAAGACTGATTGCAGTTTATTTTACATATTACTGCCAGGTTCCTGCTAAGGATAAATCCCTCAACCACCTGTTATTCTCACTGATTTTGGGCGAAAAGAAAGCGATACATAGGTTTTTAATGTTTTTAAACAAATATTTTACCAATTAGCTTATTTTATATTATATCTCTTAATTAAATCATACTAATCCCTTCTGAATTTGCCTAATTATCACAGAGGGTCAACCTCTGTGTAATTTAATCATCTATTCAGTATAAATGATGGGTATAAACTTTGTACTGTCATTATGATGAACCGAGACCTTAGATAAAAAAAAAAACAATAAGGAGCTGCTTTATTTTTTGTCTTTTTTACAGTGAACAGATCCAATATCCAAATATCCAAATCTGTGAACTTGTTCAAATCATACTCTTCAAAGCCACTTATATGCATTAATCCATCCAAGTTACCAGGCTTGGTAAGGGGAGAAGTAACGCTGGAGGAGCAGCAGTGATATTAGTCTGAAAAAAATCCCAACTGTCCCTCCTAACACTTCTCTCTCTGCTACTTTCTTCCTTTGTCCAATCTGCTTTAGTTTTTCTTTTCTCTCCATAGTAGCCACACCTGGTCTGGTTCTGTTAGCTGAGACAGCTTCTTGGAGGAGAACATGGGCTGAGATGCTTCCAGTGACGTTCTACAACTGCTGCTATAAACTCTTTTATTTCAGTATCCTGTGCTTCTAATTTAGTTTTCTGTCTCTTCAAACCTCCAGTCGGTCGTGGCAGACGGCTGCTTGTACTGAGCCACGTTCTGCTGGAGGTTTCTTCCTGTTAAAGGGGAGTTTTTCCTCTCCACTGTCGCTACATGCAGGCTCAGTATGAGGGATTGCTGTAAAGTCAACAACAACACAAGCCATTGCTTCAGTCTGCTAATTCCAGAGGAGCAGCTTCAAGTCAATGACTCGATGCAATCTGGTTCCTTAGATTGGACATTTTTTCAAACATGATTCATTATGATGTATCTATGATTTGATTTTCTTGTAAAGCACCTTGAGACGACATCTACTGTAAATTGGCGCTATATAAATAGCGTCAAGCATCAAATAAAATGGTTTATAGGTAAGATTTAAAAACTGTACCTCTGTGTACGGCAAGCAGTGTGTGCGAAAACAATAGTCTTTTCAAGATTTTTTTTTATTTTTTAAACAAATAATCTTAAAGCTGTAAGTTGTTAAGAAGTCCAAGCAGGAACTGACTGCTAGGAAAGCCAAAAAGTAGTTCAGGTAACGTTAAAAAAATTCCTGGTACATCGAGGGTTCAACTTTAGAAGTGTTGGTGCTGCCTACCGACCGGTACCAGCCTACTTCAATCACTCAGATTATATTAGGGAACAGGCTGGCTGGTATCTTTGCAATGCTAAACTGCTGCAGCTTGATCTCCACATCGTTCCAGTCCTCTTCAAGCTCAAACCAGACGATCATCTCATCCTCGCTGTGCACCAGCATCCTCCTAATGTAAGTAAAGTGACAGCGTGATTCAAACGTAAAAAACTTCACAGATTTGTCAGGAAGACACTCGTATTAAATGTGGTGTGACAGAAAAACTGGGTCTGGAAACAATTCTGAGCCCCTTAAAAACCGCCTTATTTTAAAGTGCCTTGAGATGATATCTGTTGTAAATTGGCACTATATAAATAAACTGATTCTTACTGAGCTTTGCCCTGACCTGGTTTTAACTAAACCCATAAAAAAAGATTATAAATTGGACATTTTTATCTCACATGTCTGAGTTACTCTGAGCCTAAACAAACATTCAAAGTCATGTTTGATTAACTTGGTTCATCAAGATCATCTACATCTCCACTAGTGCTGGAGGCTGTTGGGGGAGGGGAGAAAATGCATGTGGTGATGATACTATTGCTAAGTGCGCCGTCTTTGACTCGTGGCACCTCGGGGACGGTCATCCATGTCACATGTAAACATCCATTGCCGTTTGTTGGGCAACATGTGAGTTCACAACACTTGGAATGGGTGACCCAGAAATGGATGCTCTCTAAACGGCGTCCTGCAATTTTTATGCTGTTGACACTGATACGGCAATTAGTTTCGGCTTTTAGTTTTGAGTCACAGTTGAAGACGCTGTTATCTCCCGAATACCTCATTAATGAAATGACTGCCTTTATTGTTAGGCAGGAGGGAGGAAGCCTTTTTTTGTTGGCATCTATTAGAGGGGCAGTTTGGTATATAGCTTTTGTTTGTTATAGGGAGAGGGAGGCTGACCAGAGTTGCTGGAAAGATGGAGGGAGACAAAAACTTAAAGCTTCCTGCCAGAAACCCCAGTTAGAAGCTGCAAACAGCTAAATGTACAACCAGACCTACAATGGGGTACTTTAGATCTGAAGCGGTTGACTGTCATTGTCAAAGTCCAGACCTAAACATAATCAAGAATCAATGCAAAGATTTACAAGTTGACAATCGTAGACACTCAGCATTCCACTCCAACTCAGTATTTCAGAAGATAAATGGAAATAATACCGATGAGCAAAGGTGTTCAGGTTTTGGATACTTTTGCAAGGCCCCTCTTAAAAAACGCGAAGTGAAAATCGTCACCTGCTAGTGAACTCGTGAACTTACAGACCACACTTTTGCAAACTTCCAGAAAAGGGCTGGATAAAGGTGGGTGCGTCAGATTAATGATGGATTCAGCGCCAAGCTCTAAAACCTGAGGGGGGGGGCAGGCAGGTCTTTCAGTTTCAGCCAACTCAACACTTTCTCACCAAAAAAAGAAACACCGAATACATTAAAACATTTTAACTGCTATTTTTGCCTTGTTCAAGAAAAAGAAAAACTCATGCAGGAGAGGTTTTTTTTTACTGAATCTCTCATTTGATTTATGAGCGACTCTAATCAACATTCAGCTTTTCTTTTCTTTTAAATGCTCACAAATTCTAGGTTTGGTTGTTTCTGTGCAGCGTAGTTCAGTCTGCATGAATAAATGATGACGCCTGCCTACTAGATAGGCTTTGCTGCATCTGCCTGCGAGCGCACCGAGCGATCACCATCCCGGGCGCAGCGCCGCTGGTCAGCAAACATGGAGCCGGCTCGGTGGCACACCGCGGTCCGAGGCAGGAAGCCCTCTGTCAATCTGGATTAACTCGCACTGACTCGGATTGAGGACAAGGAGGAGGTGTGTGGTGTTGGTGGTGGGGGGAATGAGCGAGACGAACATCTGGTCGGATTGAGCGCAACACCATCAGCAGCCAAACCTACAGAAGGCGTTTTCTCCTCCTCTGGATGCGCAGCGAGAGCCGATCCCGCTCCTGAAAGACCATCACGCAGTCTCCGCACCCTGTTTTATTTATTTATTATCATAAAGAATAATAATACCACTAATGATGGAAAAAACCTGATGATCAAATTGCGCGATAGGATCGCTTCGGGAAGAGGAATTGCCCTTTATCCGCAGGGTATGGATGTCTTGAAGGGCATCGCTCGTTTTTCAGGCCGTCACATCTTATTACGGGGCTTTGGGATGTCTACCTGAAATCCCTCCAGCTGAGGTCCCATTTTAGGCGAGCCAGCCTCAGTATGCTAGCAGAGCTCCCGGGAGGAGATCCCATCACAGCCAGCCTTCTCTGACTGGGCTGCAGGTTTCATTTGCGAAGGTAAATCTAACATTTATCCATCACACCTTTGTTTTTGTGTGTTTTCTTCCATAGTTCTCATTTGAATATAACAGGAAACCGCAAGGTCATAAAAAAAGAAAGAAAAAAAACCTCTCTCCATCCTTAGAGGCATGCCATCAGATATGATGATTTTATTTATAGAACCCCCCTTAGATGCGTTTCGAGCTGCTTTTTTCCCCTCTCCTACAGTTGAAACAGAGAAGGGTGACTGATGTGGCCCCATTATTCAGTTTTCTCTTTCAGTATTTGTTTGATGGATGCCCCAAGACTTGCTTCTGTGATTATGGCTGATATGCAAATTGGCCTGTATCATTAACACTGGATGAAGTCCCCATTACTCTGAATGGCAAAACTGATAAGCAGAGAAGAATAAAGTAGAAATGTCCAATATTGTCCCACAGGGTGAAACAGCGGCAGTGACTGGTAATCAGCTTTGATGTTTAGATGCTAAACAACGACAACACAAATTACTGAGCATGTAATTAAAAATATAGCATCTGCAGGAATGTGCAACTAGGTAGGATCAACAGACTCTGAACAAGAAGGGATATTATAGCAGAGATGTGCAGATAACAGCAGAAATTTAACTTAAAACATACTGATTTAAACTCTCTTTTGAGTTTTTTGGGAGCATTGAGGGTTTTAGAGTCTTAATGCTAGGAGGAAATATCTGCATGTTGACGGGTGACTAAATCACCAGAAAAAATAAAAAAAGAACAAGGAAAGAGAATCAACAAATTTGATTATTATTGGCAGATGAGGGTCCTGCCCTCCCATGGAGTGTTAGTTATCTGTCTGCTATTATTCATGAGTGCCAAAGCCCCATTGTAATTGCTAGCCCAGTGAAAGCAAGCCCACGCCTCATTTTAATGCCTGTATGTTTGCTCTTGCTGCTCTGTGAATGTGCTCAGTGTTGCTGTTTTCTGTGCCGCTGTACCTTCCACTGATGGCTGCTGGGATGTGATAGGTAGCTCCTCGGCGAAGGCTGCTCCGCACACCAACCCTCTCGCGTTCCCTGACCCAAATGTACGCTGGCTTTAAATATGAGCTGAAGACGGGCTTTCTTCAAAGGAGGCCGTCGCAGTTCTTGTTACCGAAACGATGATTCCGGTTGTCTTCAGACAGAATTTGTCTCCTATAGAGGATTTTATGTCCAGCCAGTTGTTTCCGTGTCAATCCTTGTTAAACTGAGATTAAATCTAGCCTTTCAGGAACAAGCTTCCAATCAAACGCCTGTGGTGACATTTAATAAGGTTGCTGATCAGAGATCTGTCGAGAACGTTTTCTATTTTATCTTGTTTTAAATCAAATTCCTACTTCACACATCTGTAAGTATAGTCTGAAGGGAAGCAGCGCAGAAACTGGACACCAATACATTGATTTAAGCAGAAAAACACCATAAAGATGAGGGACCTTCCTAAAGTAAATTACCTATTTTCAAGGATTCCCACAGGACCATCCTCTGCTTGGTTCAAGTATCTCCAAATTTTTATGGAAAAACAAACCACCAAGAATCAGGTTTAAAACTCTACAAAAAGGTAAAGATTGTGGTGGTTCAGAATTATCAAACTTTCAGCACAATTTTCTAGCTAATAGATTGTAATACATCTCACATTGGTAACCCACGAGATGAAAAATAGATGGATACATAACAAACATTCTGTGATAATCTGGAAATCTGTGATTTACTATTTATTAGCCCAAGCATTAAACATCATAAAATGCTTTAAAAGCATCAACATCAGTTCCAGTCTGACAGCCTGGTGGGAGTTTCTTAAATAATAACCAAATCCTCACTCTTCCTATGTAAATTTGGAACCACCCTGACATCCTGCAAAACTAAAAAATGATCAAACTTTCAAATATGGAAAAACAAAGGAATAAAGACGGTGGAGAACATAGCTCAACATGGTAAATTTATTTAGTGTGATATGCTTAGAACACTATATGGAATAAATAGCAAAAGACTCTTAGAATATCAACAAATAAAGGCAGTAATTAATAACAAATACATTAAGCAACTAGATCTACAACTCCCTTGCAGGGTTGGTAGCAATCTTAAACATCTGCTCCCCAAAATACCTCTCAAAAATATACAAACTATTATCCAAGATAGACAATTAAATTTCTTTACTATCATTAAAATGGGAGACGGACTTATCTTTAGAATCGGATCAAAACGACAACACATGGACCAGTTTGTGAAGAGACCCATGACAGACTGTAATGAAGTTATCACAGATCTTCAAACTTCTTAAGATTATGTACGGTACAGCATATGTGAAGATAATCCCATCTTCCAGGTTGGGTGTTTTTTTCACTCCCAGTACAATTTCTTAAAGGTAAATACCGTCATTGTTTCAACTCCACCATCCATGGGGGCGTCATTCGTGGCCTGGGGTTCATCAGAGTAAAACTCTGCCTTAAACCTGCTCGATTGAACGACCTGAAACTGAAAGTATTTTCAATGATTTACAACGGTCTTATCAAAATCTGTCAGAAGTTGCTAGTTTTTTTGTTGTTGTTTTTTTATCAACACCAGCTGATCAGCTCAGTTCCTGTGCATCATGTAATGTCATTAATGTCACTAACCCACGTAAACACAAGGCACACTTTGCTGTTTTCTCCTTTAATGCACTTTGCGCTTCGTGAAATCCTGCAGTGGAAATCCATATTTCATTAACCAACCTTGCTTTTTGTTAGTCTGCTCTTGGATTGCATAGGCATATAAACAGTAGGTGTAGAGATAGTTTCTGCTCTTTAGTATCTTACATATAAACAAAATTATAAAACTCCCTAAGAATTGTGTAGATAATACCGAATATAGTATAGTATAGTATAGTATAGTATAGTATAGTATAGTATAGTATAGTATAGTATAGTATAGTATAGTATAGTATAGTAAAGTATAGTAAAGTATAGTATGGTATGGTATGGTATGGTATGGTATGGTATGGTATAGTATAGTATAGTATAGTAGAGTACTGTATGGTATAGTATAATATAGTATAGTATGGTAAAGTATAGTATAGTATAGTATAGTATAGTATAGTATAGTATAGTATAGTATAGTATAGTATAGTATAGTATAGTATGGTATGGTATGGTATGGTATGGTATGGTATGGTATGGTATGGTATAGTATAGTATAGTATAGTAAAGTATAGTATAGTATGGTATGGTATGGTATGGTATGGTATGGTATGGTATAGTATAGTATAGTATAGTATGGTATGGTATGGTATGGTATAGTATAGTATAGTATAGTAAAGTATAGTATAGTATATCATGGTATGGTACGGTAAAGTAAAGTAAAGTCAAGTAAAGTATAGGATAGGATAGTGCAAAAGTTATCCCATACTAACACATTTACATTCACTATATCACAATTGCACAAGAAAACTTCAGTCTCGTTCTTCTAAATTCTCTTCAGTCATCTATATGATAATCAGCAGGGTGAACTTTACAGAAATAATATATTTCCATCGCTGTTTTCACCTAATTTGCTTGATATTTCCTCTCCCGTCTTCCTTCTACGGTTTAATGGCACCGACTGTTTGTCTTGAGGCAGTCGACTTCAAATATTAATCTGACTGCATTCCGATGGGCATCTACTGACATTTACTTCTCAGCAAGGCAATGGTTTCATTTGGGAATGAAAAAGAAGAGCTCAATAACTTAGAAGCAATTTGTCAGATGAGCACCATTAGTTTAGGGATAGGTTTTAAAAATGGAAGACCCAAGTACGGCTTACGTGAGGAGGAAAGCATACATGTAGCCTATAGTAGCCTTTCAGGTATTTGCCATTATAGGGAGATATTGTTTTTGGGTGTTAAGGTCCAATAATCCCTCTAAGTTAGTGAACATATGACTGAGAAAAAACAAATGCACATTATCATAAACGAAAAATAAACTAATTTCCACAAGCCATTAAATAACACCGGCCATTTATCCCGAAGCATTTAATTACAAATATGAACATGACTGCATTCTGTTGGACAAACCTCTTCAGAGCAACGCTTATGGTCTCAATTGGGGCTTTAATGAAAAACAAGGGCTCAATAACTTAGAAGCAATTTGTCAGGTTAGTCTCTGTAGGGTAGACATTGGTCTCAAAATGAAAGACTCACACAGGACCCTTGTGAGTTCAGACAAATACGAAGAGAGGAGAGACGCATAAGAAAACACAAGTTCAAGCCAAGCTGAGAACCCCTTGCAGGGTTTGTATACAACAAATATTAATAAAGACACTTTCAAGGAATTCTTTAATAATGCTGAAAAAGTATTGAATAAACAAGCCAACAATCCTTTGGGCAACTTTAAAGCTAACTGGAGTGTTAAACTGCTGAAGTGAATAGCTGTGCAACCATCTCAATATTGGATTTTTTTGGTAACCTCTTTACCTGTTGAATGTTTGTACGGCTACTGTTTTGTTTAATAGCTACTTCTGAATACATACAACAAGATTTGCTGCTTTGGGTTCTGTGAGGTTTAGCTTGTGCATCTCAAACTCAAGAATGATCTATACTCACCGAATTTCACCAGACAACACAAACCAGCTTTTTAGGCCTTCCTCAGAAAATATAAATTTTGCTTTTTGTAGATCTGTCTAGCAAAAATAATATTCATCTTTTATCATGGTGGTTAAGTATCATCGGCTGTACCTTAGCAGATGATAAGAGCATTTTAAAGGCCCCTTTTTTTACATTTATTTATTTTAAACAAGCCAACATAGGACGCCAAGTTTTATACATATCTACCAAGTGTTATATGTATCTTTATCCGTTTTTATTTTCACCATAAATTTACCCCAGACCCATTAATGCAGAAGAGATTTTAGTTGGTGTCATATGATGGTTGCATATCCAACAAGCATTGCAGAGGCATTATGTCCCACTGTGTCTGTTCTCTGTGTCTTTAAGGCACCTACAAATTTCCATCCGGTCAATATATTCACTTCGCAGTGATTGTTAATGTTAAATCTTATGTAGCATTTTTTTATTACTTCCTTTTTCAGGAAGCTGCGCTACAGTGCTAACAGTACGTTGTATGCACGCAAAAACAAATGGAAATTCAGTTCTAGATGGCTTCTTTTTTTTTTTTACTTTGTCCTACGTATTAAAACAAAAATCCTCCACTGCTAACAGATATTTTATGAACCACAAGGAAGGTTGTAACCAAAGCAACCCTCCAATTCCTGCAGCAGTGAGATCACAACACAGGATGTTACATAAGGCCTGAATGAAAGCTGAAACCAGTCCAATGTTGCATATTTTTTAAGAGTATTTGTAAGTCAAGGTTGAAGGTCAAGAACACTAGTAAAAATACGATTGGCTGAGAGTAAAAAAAAAAAAAAAAAGGACCTGTATTGATTTATCTGAATTGCCGTTACGCCTGACAAGAAAAATGCCCGAGTGCTAATTATTACATCTCGGCCTTTCGGTTAGCAGTAAATAATATTCACAGGTATTGTTCGGAGGCTCTCCATTTGTCAGCCTTGAAGTAGATTCGAGGTTGCATCAGACGTTGCGTTGCATTGCCGCAAGCTTGAAGATCTAAATCTAAATTCACATTACCATCGCAGTGCAATTTTTATTAATTTATTTTTTTCACCAGTTTGCCTTAGACATAACGTGAGGAACAGCAAAATAGTGTTGACCTGCGCTCCAACTGGGAAATATCCTTCAGATCAAGTTAACACGGAATATCTTGTGATGCTGTGTGGAGTAGAACACTTGGAATTACAAGGAGGAAATGTAGATCCTACTGAACAGCACTTCTATTGATGCAGTGGGCCCTGCTTAGTATGCTATCCCCCTGGCGCGCGCACACACACACACACACACACAAACAAGCCCTTCTCACTGGAACATAATTTCAACTGCATCAGGTTTCTCATCAAGTCATTTAGTTTTTTTTGTTTTGTTGTGCAAGACTGGGAGAAGCAATTGAGACATTAAATCTAGTGCATAAATAGCTGAGTTTGCAGTCTCCTCTTGTCATAAATGGTGCAGGGGGTCCGTCATGGCCTTCAACCATAACCTTTGCCGTAGATCAAGTCAGGCTGTTGGAAAATTCGCCGCTGTTTACTTTGCACCCCAAAACTGACGTTTTCTGTGTTGCCATGGCATCAAGGCTGTCACCCAGGAGTTATTACTCTCTATCATCGGCGGACTTGTCCTGGTAATCGGGCATCTTAGCACACACACACATATTTACATCAAAGAAAAGACTGCAGATATGTATTTCACAAGGTCCGAAAACACATCTTTGTTTGGTCAGGATTTTTGGACCCGGACAGCAGCGTTTGCTACACAGAATCCCTCGCAGATGGGTGAAAATCTGATCCACTGCACGGGTTGCGGCTGCTCCATTTGGCTTAATAAAGCAGGCGGAGAGAAGACTGGTTTCACTGCTCTGTCAATACCATCATGTGTCAGCATCAGTTTACCTCCTTGATACGGCGACGCTTACTCCTGGCAGAAGGAGGACGCCCGGCCAGCTGTCTACACAGGAACCCGGCTAACACCCTGCCATTTGCTGTTGCCTAAACGGGTCTCGTTATTTGTCCTCGCACTAAGGGCTGCTTTCCCTGATTTTGAGCCCAGAATTGGATACGAGAGGCATTTTCACATGATCTCCACCATAAGTTAGACCATCTGAAAACATATCCCCCCTTGTGACCTCACAGGCTGATTGGCATGCGGCATGCTGCATAAGGATTTTCTTGGCAAATGCTACCCCAGGGAGACCATAGATATCCTCTGCTCAAGTATGCTGCTGCAGCACACGAGTGTGTTTCTGTAGCTGGAGGTTGTTGTTTGGTTATCTGCTTCTATTAGGCACAAATCCACCCACCAGTGTACATATGTCGGTGTGGGCTGTCAGTCTGCTCCACTCTCTAAGGGTGGAAGTACCTGCTCAGAGGTAGTAAACCAAAAGTTTGATTGACAAAAAAAAAAAAAAGGACATTTTGGTCGATGCATTGAGACGTCTGCTTTCTTGTTTATTCCGGGGGCCTCCCATGTTGTATGAAATCTGCAACCTGGATGACAGTGATTTTCCGGGGGGTGTGACATCTAAAGATCAAGTTTGTGATTGATGAAAGCATTAATTGATTATGTACCTGATGAGTGTAACCTGTTATTCAAATCACCGTGGAACAGAGCAGCCATAACTGAATGCAAATGAAGGAGACGGAACCAGATAGGAGTCTTTCTCGGACCGGACCGTCGGCTGCGAGGCCAGAGAGACGGACGGAAGAAGGGCCGTCCTTTCTGCCCTCCCCTGAACAAATCTTGAGAGGATTACTACCGCAACAATTCCCTTCCCGTTCGGCTAGGTTTTCTAGTAGCAAAGCCGCCCAGCCTCTGCAGAGGGAATCAATATCACGTCTTCTGCGCCATTTGAGACTGGAAATAGCAGGTTCTCTTTGCCTCAGTGCACAACCAGACCATTCAGCAAGGGGAAAGGGTGTTTGGCACACAAACATGCACACATTGGTTAGAGCTCAGCTGTTAACCCTTTTGTTTTTCAGATACGTATGCATTCATATATTATGCTCAAGTAAAGCTTAAGCTTTTATTAATGTTGTGGGGTTTTGCCTGAGAGACCAAACTGTATTTAAGGTTGGGTCCCTTTACTTTCATAACCCTGAGTGAAAGCCAGTTAACTTCAAAAGTCCTCCTGTATGTAATATTCATAGACAAACTTGAGAACAAACGGCACCATAACGTCTAGTAACACAAGAGAAAGGATGGCTATAACATTGTCATGCAGTCTATGACAATTTTAGGCAATGTCTCTAAGCCTTACATGTCTTAAATCAACACATCTGAAAAAATGGAGGTCTACAGAAAAATTTTATACCCATTTTCCACCATGGGCTGGTTCCGTGCTGGTGCTAGATTTGGTTCGCGGCTGGTTCAAAGTGCGATCCGACAAAGAACCGTATGCGTAAGTCTCCATTACCCAGTTGATTTAGCCCCAAATCCAACCGCCACAAGACCACAACACTTTTTAAGCTTGTTAATAATTTGCTCACCACTGCGCTATGACCGTTCTGCAACCATCTCTCGTTGGATGTATTGGAACACCAGTTTGGTCTTTGTAGGCCCCTCGAGATTTTTTTTACACTTTGGTGGAGGACCACACTGCAAGAAGGAAGTTTGTCTCCTCCACTGACCACTGTTGCTTTGACTTCAGGTCCATTTTTTTTCTTTTGTTGCACAAGCAACTCCAGTGTTGTTTGAAAACTGCAACTCTCTTCCTGTTTCCCTGACGTCATAACGTCGAACCTGTTCCTTCCTCTAGCCCCAGAAAGAGTTGGTACCAGCTAAGCTCCAGTTTGGAACCAGTTTGGTCAGTGGAAACACAAAGAACTGGTGCTAACTCTGGCTCTAGCACTGAACCAGCACTGGAACCAGCTTGGTGGAAAAGGGTACTAGATCACTAAAAACTGGTAGACCACTCAAGGAGAGTATTAGGAATCTAAAGAAACCCAATGGCGACAGAAATACATGGAAAATTCAGTGGGCAGTTTATCACTGAAGGCATTTTCCAGTAGGTGTTTTGTACAGATGGGACCAAAACAAAACCTTCCAGGCTACATACAAAACCAAAATGTTCGGCCATGAACCAACACTGAGTATGACTCAAAACGTAACACCCCTCCACTGTGAAACAAGATAGCAGCAGCATCATGGTGTGGAAGTTTTGTTGAGGCTTTATTACCCATACTCTCTCTTTCAGTCCCGAAAAACCAGCAGCTTTGATTTAAGACATCATACCAAGAGAATGTTGACTCGGAGATGGGTAATAACAAATGTATGCCATACTCTTTCACAGTACTTAGTCTCGGTCTGTTACATACGGTAACAAAACAGTTTGAGGTTTGTGGTTACTGTGCGACAAAATGAAGAAATATGCATTGGATGGGAAGTGATTATTTTTTTACCACAGCCCTGTATGTATCGCTTTAGCAGTGAGGACCCTGGCAGCGCTCAGTAACGTGTCCCCACTCCATATCCCTCTTAACTCAGATCCACGCACCACCACCCAAAATCCAGAAATCTTGCTCAATCTACCGAAGTTGTCCCACATAAAAATGGGTCAGGAGGAAGATGTTATTCCTCGTCGCTTCATCAGCAGCGCCTCATAAAAATGTCAGCATGCTCTCCCTAATAATATTCCACCCCTCGTTATTATGTGCCATTTAAAGGCAAACTCGTTCCTGCATCCTTGTCAGGGTGTGCTACTTCTTACTCAGCTGTCAGTGGCTGCCACTGGGCTTCCTTCCCGGCCATCCTCATGTGAATGGGGGGGTGGAGGTACAAAAATGCCCCCGGACTCAGGGAGGCGAGGTTATTACACTGTGAGCTGTGCGTCGCCACTCAGGTGGAGAAGATCCTTTCATAGCATGACAGTTCCTTTTGGCTTTTATTTGCTCTTCTCACTGGGCTAACATTGACATTATAGTTATTTATGGCAAACTGTGAAAGGTTTTAATCATTAACCCGGCCTTGGTTTTCTGTATTTAAAGGTTGGCTTTCGTACTTTCGATTAAACTGTACCTTTTATGCGCACTGTAGGGGCTTCCCAGAAGGCTTGAACCGCCGTAATATAATCGCTTGTAGTGTCACTTATGCTCTGATACAATGTGGCTCACCTGCAAAGCTGTGATCTGATCTCCAAAGTCTTAGTTTTATGACATTCCACATCCCTGACAGAATCTCTGGACTCATCAAATGGATCTCATCTTATCTTCTCGTCTCGGCTGTGTCATAAGTAAAAGACCCAGTAGAGAGAGGAGAGAGAAAATCAATAGCGTGGCGTAGCACATCTTCGCTGAGGCTCCGGGCCCAATCATCCCTTCCTATTGGTGATATGATCCAGAGAGATATCAGTCTAATTCTTATGAGGCCCCCAAACTGCCAGTCTAGACTTTCATCCTTCTGTATATAAACTTAAAAGCGTTGTAATTATCAAATCAAAAAAAGGAAAGTATGATGAGGGAAGCAGGGGCTTAAGGAGAAAGCTGTCACACAAACAACAGACAACAACAAAAATCATACAAGGTTATCAGCGATGTTTCACTCACAAGTCTGAAGGTGACTAATTAGCTTCATGTGTAACAGAGCAGGCTGTTTTTGTTTGTTCAGGCGTTGATTTGCTTCACTTCTTGCCCACCCATTGGATTCCCAGAGATTAAAGCTGGCAGCATTAGTGTTACATGTGCAGCACAAAAGCTTTAACTTTCCCGGGCAGAATTCACTCATTTAAAAGGGAATAATCTCGTCATGTTTGTGATCACTTCAGAAACAAATATTTAATTTAGTTAATTTAGTTAACTTAGTTAATTGTGATACAAGGAACTTTGTGGTCTGGTGCAGAATTACAGGGTCCCTACGCATTTGCATGTCAACTTTCCCTTTCTGAGTCCTTTAGTTTCAAAATACAATGTATAATATACTATATCACTATGACAGGCAAATTTATCTACGGCATAATATAAATATTGAACCTAAAAGGAAGTGAAGGAAAGTTAATTAGGGGGAAATGGGGATAGGAAACCATAAAGGAAGGAAACTCTGAACAAAGTGAGGTGGGAAACAATTAGGGAAGAGATAATACTTGGAATGAAAGTAGGACACATCAATTGATCTAAAGATGAAAACAAGGAAGGACAAGGAAAGAAATGAGGAACAAATGACGGACAGAAGGAAGGAAGAATAAAATGTAGGAAGGTCTATGACAAAGAGGGCTGGCAAAATAGACAAGAAAAAATAACTGGACAAAAGGGCACACTAGTTAGTTTTCCATATCCAATAAAAACTGAAATCCAACTCCACACTTTTACAGACTCCATACAAACTCTAAAAATAGCTAACCGTTCTCGTTCTGTCTTTTTATTTTCCAGGTTTGGATTTAAAGTGAAATGGAGCTGTTCCTGGTCTACCTAATTGTCCTTGGTGTGGCTGGGAAGGCGCACAAAGTTCCGATCTGCCCGAAACGCTGCGTCTGCCAGGTGCTGAACCCCAATCTGGCGACGTTATGTGACAAAAAGGGGCTGCTGTTTGTGCCCCCCAGCATCGACAGGCACACGGTGGAGATGCGGCTCGGCGATAACTTTGTCACCAGCATTAAACGCAAAGACTTTGCCAACATGACCAAGCTGATGGACCTGACCCTCTCTCGTAACACCATCGGGTCCATTGCACCGTATGCCTTCAGGGACCTGGAGAACCTCCGAGCCCTTCACCTGGACAGCAACCGGCTAACCCGCATAACCAATGACACCTTCAGCGGCATGTCCAAACTGCACCACCTCATTCTCAACAATAACCAGCTCACTCACATCCACAGTGGGGCATTCAATGACCTAACAGCACTGGAAGAGCTAGACTTGTCTTACAACAACCTGGAAAGTGCTCCATGGATAGCCATTCAGAGGATGTCCAGCCTTCATACCCTCAACTTAGACCACAACATGCTCAGCTTGATTCCAGAGGGCACCTTTTCTGGGCTGCAGAAGCTTAAGAGGCTGGACGTAACCTCCAACAAGCTCCAGAAGCTCCCTCCTGACCCTGTTTTTCAAAGAGCCGGGGTTCTGGCAACCTCTGGGATAATGGGGCCCACGTCGTTTGCATTGAGCTTTGGCGGCAATCCGCTGAGGTGTAACTGCGAGCTGCTTTGGGTCCGGAGACTGCAGAGGGAGGATGATCTGGAAACCTGTGCTTCCCCACAGCACCTGGCTGGTCGTTATTTCTGGACTGTTTCAGAGGAAGAGTTTCTGTGTGAGCCACCTCTTATCACCAGACACTCTCAGGTATAATCTCCAAATTGAATTGCTCACTGTTAAGACATAACACACTTTACTGTTAGAGGCACTGAGCCAGAAAATGGCTTTAGCTAATCCAAGGTGCTATGTTGGGCTTTCCAGCAACTGCCTTAGCAAATATTAGCTTTTGAGCATGAGAAGTCTTAGAGGAACTCCCGTACTCACATTTGAGAGAGTTGTATCAAATGCATACCTTAGTAATAGTCTGTTGTAACTCTTTTAAAGGAGTTTCCTAATAAAGTAATGCATTTATTGCATTATAAATCATGAATATATTAAGGCTGATTAGAGCCATTGATCTGCAGAGAAAGATGGTTGTGATTTAGATATTGAGTAAAAAGTCCAAATAATAAGTAATATGTTTCATGTCTTTATGGACATGAGGTCAGAAGAATACTGTAAGAAGCGAAAGACACAGCAGATGTAGGAAAAGGCTCAGTTGAGATCACTTTGTGACTTAAATAAAGAGTGCTTTGTCTGATCAAAAGGTAATACTGTGCCTCGATTACAACATTCCTGCTATTTGAACATGGTTGGAGCAACATCATGCTGTGGGGACGCTTTTAATTCAAGAGGGTCAAAGAAACTGGTCATAGTTGATGAGAAGAAGGAGGAAGTTCAATACTGAAGATTATTTTAGGAAAACGTGTTAGATACTGCAAATTATTTGTGACTATTGCAAAGTTTCGCCGTATAGCAGGAGAATTATCATACAGCCAAAGCTGCAATTGGGTGGTTTAGATAAACAGTCTCGACTTGAGTCCTTGTTCTGCAGCATGCCTAATTTAAATAGTATATTTTCTACAAACCATGCAATCAACTTTGACAGTTGGACTTTGACAGTTTCTAATGACCTAAATATTTAATTCTGTTGTGTTTGAACAAAGATTTCTCAATGGATCCCAAGCCTCAAGTACTGGAGTCTGAAATTAATAATCTAGATTAAAGGTCTTTAATCCCAGTCCCTGACATCTCCTGGACGTCAACATGACATCTGCTTGTTTTACTTTGACAATAGCTTGTTAACAGCTCTTTGCAAAACATGACGGCATGCTTAAGAGGTACGAATTAGATTGTTTGATTCAGGTTAGAGAAGTGATGCATGTAAAACCTTTAGGATGCTAGATTTCGAAGACTAGGGCTAGAAACCCAGAGTTTCGATTGAAAGATATTGATGAGATACATGAAAACTTCACACTTAACTATCACACTTTCCAAATACAAATTTACAGGGAAAAACTCTTATTTGCATCAGCACTAACAACAACCTAATTGTAAAGTTTAATCGGTGTCTCTCTTTATGTAACGTTTTCCTCTTCGGCTACCCTGTATCCCTCAGGAGCTGCGTGCTTTAGAGGGTCAGAGTGTGACCCTGCGCTGCAAAGCCAGAGGCGACCCGGACCCCGTCATCCACTGGATTGCGCCAGACGGGCGACTTATGTCCAACTCTTCCAGAGCCGCGGTCCACACAGACGGCACGCTGGAGATCATCATCAGCACTGTCAAGGACTCGGGTCTGTTGACAATCCCTGTGGATGTGCCTGTGATATTGACAGAACAGAATGACATGTTTGCTTGTGCCGCACAAAAGCCTGAAGATGAAGTATGTGTCTGCACCGCTGAGATGGAGGAGACGGATAAAGGGAAAGGGAGAGTGACTAAGTTTCTGCCATGTACACTACTCCCAAGCATGTTTGCTCTAACGACCCAAGCGAACATTATAACCTAGTTTAAAAGAACCCAGCTCCTCCCTTGAAGGGTTTCTCCTGTCGTTTAGTCTTACAGCATATAGCGTATGTAATTAAAAAAATCCCAAATCAGACACCAAAGGGAGTAGTTACTTGAAACAAAAGACACAGTGCTGCTGAGCTGTGAGAAAGCTTTGTCATATCACTATTTTCTCCTGCTCTGCAGCTGCTAGCAAATAGAAAAAAGAAATCTGCTAATAATTCACTTTTGCAACTGTGATAAAAGCAAGCATTAACCAGCACATTGTGGTGGAGCAAGAACAGCCGAGTGAGGTAAAAAAAAAAAGCAGCCTCTGCTGCTCGTTTCCGTTGAACTCGATGAGGACTTTTCTGTCATTTGTAGTCTTCTGGTGCAGTAGGTGTTAATCTGTTGTTTCACAGCTCTGGGTTCTGTGAAAGAGCACCTTCTAATAATGTCCCCATGTAAAACCTGTGCATGTGATGGTAAATCTCCTGGTTTTCTAACAGATCAAAGAGATTATTATTACTACTTTTTGCCTTTACCACTGTTGCTGATTTAGGTTTCATTTTTATACAGAGTCGGTTACATGATCTTTCGACATTTCAACTGGGCCGCTTATGTTTAACATTGCAAAGGAGTTTATTGGAAAAGTATATTAAACGATATTATAATAATAACATTTAAAATAATAACTGCAACCCCCCCTCCCCCTTTTATGAAATAAGTTCGGGAGCACATTAATCTCATAGATTAATTCATTCATTTATGAAAAGAAGTTGAAGTTTTATTAGCTAATGAGAACGTTTCCATAGTAAAAGTAATACAATCCAGCAACAAATAGCTTTCGAAAGGGTTATCAGAAAATTAAATTTGTAATGTTTTCCATTGCCCTAAATTGATCCATAAAATACATAAAGTACATAAAATTAGGATTTTATGACTCATCTTCAATTTGAAGTTAAAGTTAATTTAAGTGTGTATTTAGGAAGCAGTTTTTGACATTTTGAATGTAGCAAGCTTTGTTTTTTCATCTTTTTTCTATCTGAATGTAAAAGAAACAATAGCTACCAGATAGTATGATGGTCACAGACGTCATATGCCCCAAGTGCTAATTTCCTTTTCTGGTGTTTCAGGTTCTTTCACCTGCGTGGCCTCCAACCCAGCTGGAGAGGCCCAGCAGACGGTGGCTCTGCTCATCGCTAAACTCCCTCACATCACCAACGACACGATTGCGGAGCGGGAGCCCAACCCAGGATCATCAGATATCGCTACGGTGACCAGGACGGGGGTCGACGGGCCTTTGGGGAACGCGAAGACGAGCCAGGACAAGAAGGTGGAAATAGCCGAGGCCACCTCCACCTCGGCCCTGGTGAAGTTCAACTTCCACAGGAGCATTCCTGGAATCCGCATGTTTCAGATCCAGTATAACGGCACGTACGACGACTCCTTGGTTTACAGGTAAGCAGAAAGATCGACTTGACATGAAGTTTTTCATAAATAGCTCAGAAAATGCTGATTAAACCGGTGCTTTCTTTGTAGTCGGAAAATCTTAATCTTCACATTGTTCTATGAATGCCTGAACGTCTTCGTGCTGTAAAGTCATTAAAAGCTGGACCTGACTGTTCGGATCATTCGCTGGTATCACTCAATCCTATCAGGAAGAGAGGAAGACTAATGCACTGCACATTAATTCATCTCCTTTGACTCCTAATCCCCCTTGTGTATTATTTACTATATGCAAGGCCTTGATAATGCCCAATCAACAAAATCAAAACCGAATGTCAGCATTAAGCTGCGGACCCGTGGGGAGATGAAAGAGCCGTCTTATGTTGTTTCACAAAGAGCATCAGATGCTTCACGCCAACCTATCTGACGAAGCACAGCACACAGCAGTCTTTGATCGAATGCCTGCTCTCACTACAGATTTCCTGTTAATCTCTGAGATATGATGGGATCAATGCACTAACTCTATTTTTTTAAAGGAACTTCGGGGTCAGCAGAACATATGGTCTTTCAGCAGAGCCTGGTAACACACAGAAGCACGCTGTGCTTCCAAGCAGCTTTTTTACCCCTGAAATTGTTTAGAAAGATCTTAAGTAGCCCCCTGAGAAATAACCGACATCCATGTCAGTTTAATCCAAACAGTAAATTTGATAATCTGTGTCCCCCTCCAGAATGATTCCCCCGACCAGCAAGAACATTCTGGTGAACAACCTGGCGGCTGGCACGCACTACGATCTGTGCGTCCTGGCCATCTACGACGACCAGGTCACCTCATTGACAGCCACCAGGGTGATCGGCTGCGTCCACTTCAGCACCGAGCCGCAGTACCTAAGGTGCCACTTCATGCAGTCCCAGTTCCTCGGCGGGACCATAGTGGTCGTCATCGGAGGCATCATAGTGGCGTCTGTGCTCGCTTTCATCATCTTCCTCATTGTGCGTTACCGAGTGTGTAACCACGGGGAAGCAGACAAGGTCAGTATAGCTGTTGTTTTTTTGTTGCTTTTACATCGCCTTTCCGGTGAAGACCACTTCCC
>JAVLVB010000374.1:1965425-1997267 GCA_032876305.1 Orestias chungarensis
TATATATATATATATATATATATATATATATATATATATATATATATATATATATATATATATATATATATATCTCTTTTGGTGCAATTACAATTATTGATCTGTTGAATTATGACACAAACATTGTAAGAATATGGAAAATTTGGCCATTCTTCTCTTCAAAATACCTCAATCTCTGTCGGAGTGGAAGGAAGGCATCTACAAACATCGATTTTGAATCTTTGACATACCTAAATATGTTTAAAAATTTGAAATGTTACCATTTCTTCTTTTTAAATACTACATTACATTAAAGTTAAACATCCATTGTAAACATTTACCATGGTTTCTGGTGGGAAGCTTCTGAATTTAGCTCAGATTGGTTTGGTTTTGTCTATTCTTTGGAAACATTAAGGATTATAACACTACAGCTTCTTTTTGGAAATGGCAATTTGACCAGAGCCCCTTCGTCTGCATTTTCTGTGTCCTGTGAATGACTTGAATCCTTGAATCAATTTCTTCCTTTTAAATAATTACACTATACACTACATTGAGTTGGTCGTGGTGTAAAATCTATAAAATAAAAGGTTTTGGTTGCAACACGACAATATGTGGAAGACACACAAATGATAGGAATACTAAGTCTACTAAATGTTTCCCTTCTCTTTTGAATTTATCCCTTGTCCACTCAGGCACTGGAGATGGGAGATATCCGATCTCTGAGCAGTGACGGACAGCTCCAGGGCTGTGGGATCCCTAAGTCGCTCTCTAAACAGGTCCTGCGTCCAGAGAAGAACGACAAGGAAAACATCAGAGTTGCCCTCCCGCCTCCAGAGCCAGCAAAGGTACAGAGACCTCCTGTCTCGGTGCCCAGCACCAAACCCTCTGTTCCTGACTGCATGGTGTCCACCTCTGCCGGTCGCCACAGCTGGCACCCGGCCTCCCCAGGAGCTCCGAGGCCAAAACGCTCCGGCGCTCCATCGAAACCCTCGGAGGCCCGACGAGCTGAGGCTCAGGCCGACGTCGAGCTCAACAACATGAACCACAATAACTCCTCCGAGGTCAAAGTGGCCACTGCCACCGCTTTCCCAGCATCTGCACAACCCCACAAATGGACCGCCGCTCCAAGGGGCCCGCGACCCCACCAAGCCTCCCGACATTACATGACTGTCCCCGCCGGAGGTGTGAGAGTGAACCGCAGGCACTCGCTGAATGCAGACTCGTACAGGGAGCGCTGCTATGTGGCACACCCCAAACCCGGAGACAGCCTGCGCTCCAAGCGAAGCCTGTCGATGAGCGGGGAGCTTCCCCAGCTCGAGAGCACAACAAACATCCGTCGAGCCAGGGACAAACTATCAAGGTCTGAGTGGCTGCTGGAGAGCACTTTATGATTTCAACTCCACAACTTGTGCAGTCAGACTGAATCAGGAGTCCGCTGTGGAGCTAACTGGGAATCCCCTGCCTTGTTTTGAGCTCCTCAAAGTTGGACCTGTGGAGGGCAGACACACTGCAACCAACAAGGCCACGGGAGACGGTTGACTTTTGTTTTCTACCCTATAACCTATCAGTCTTCTTTATATATCGACTTCAACGAAAGGCACAACAATGTATAAAACGACACCGTGTACAAAAAAGATGTTTAGTTGCACGAGATACCATACATCTCAATGCAACCATAAGTGTTCATGTGGTTTTGAGTGCAGTTATCTGATCATACTGTATAATAGGCAGAGCATCACACAGAGGGTCGGGTTATTATACCACCTGTTACCTGAAGGGACAGAATCTCTGAAAACTGAACATTCAAGACTTCTTTTTTTTTGTCTTTGACTCCACAAACAGACAGTGACACGTCTTAATTACTTTGTGGGTGTCTTACAAGAGATTAGGAATATGCTTTACATCCCCGACGTGCGGGGAACAGAATGTAGTAGACGAGAGCAGTCCTCCAGCGCCGGCTCCTCATCCCAACAGTCTTAAATCCAGCACGATGCAGCATTTCTGTTTTCCCCTTCTTCTCGTGGCAGAAGTCTACTCAGCCTAATATTTCCCCACGGTTAGAATCGATACATTTTTATCACGTAATTACATAAAGACTCCGCTCCGGATAGGATTTCTGTCACGACTGATTCGAGTGGCAATTTGAACCAGCACCGTTGGCATGACAGGTGCTGCAACTAATCAGATATCAGGTGTGGGTGAGATCCGGAGGTACGGCTCATTTCCATATTTTATACTCGCAGACGTTTATCTTGTCACGGCGACAACAACCGTTGTAAAGTAACTTGTCGATGTAAGAGAAGGGGATAATCACGAGAGCGGGAGGCCGACCGCTTCTTGGTTTTTGCTGTTGTTTCTGTTCGATGTTCACCAGTATAAATAAACAAGTGATAAAAGAAAGATTTATCTGTTTTTCAGCTTTCACCACTACCTCCGCCACATATCAAATCAAGAGGGAGGTTTAAAACTCCCTTTGTTCCCATCCGTCTACACAAGAGGTTACGATTTGGGGATTTTCTGTCGTCTTGCAGCTGCTTAATTCCCGTCTCTCTGCAAGTGGTGGACCTCTGACAGATCCCCCGAGCTCTAGTGTTTGTTCGGCGAGAGCGGGGAGGCAGATGATGAAAGGAGGCCTCACCACTCACTGGGGAACGCCGCTCGCTTGCAGATATCCTTGCTCATCTAGCTGCGGCGTATCTGTTGCCTCTGAAGCCAGCCACTGCAGAAAACCTGCCGCAGAAGAGGTTAAACGGTTGAACACAGCCTCCCACAGTGGGAACCCGTGCACAGCTAATTGAAAAACCACAGTGTGCAGGACTGAGATGTTTGGTGCGTTATCCCCTGGAACTGGATCTGGTTGCTTCGGTGGCTGGATGCTGCATGATTGATCCTTAAAACGACACCTTTTGAGGATCATCTGCTCAGACTGTAAGTGTAAGATGTATGGATTCGTCACTTCGTGCTCATTACAGCTGATCATATAAACGCAGAGGAGCTCGGGCCGGGCCTCGGTTCAGTTTTGTTGGCAGGATTCGAAGGTGTTTGTTAATAATAGATGCTTTTCTGGAGGGAGTGAGAGGTGGAGGAGGAGGATGGGTGGGGGGGGCAACGCAGAGAGGCGTGAATGGAAGGTTTTGTGAAACAAATACATAAAGGAGGGTGGGAGGCTGAGACACATGGGGTTGAGGAAAAAGATGCAAGAGTGTGGAAAAGACAACTAAGAGAGAGACAAGAGAGAATGCAGAGCAGAAAATAGCTACCTCTGTGAGCCTCTTAAGTATTCAGAGCACCTTCTCGGAGAGGGTAAGAATGCCTATGAGGTTGCAGTGAGGTTAGAGACCTCGGCTGGAGGTCAGACGACAAGCATAGCAAAGTGTAACCCTGCAGCAACATCAAAACCACATGGTTCACCTCACCAAAGTGCATGAGTCTGACCCACTTTCCAACCCCTGTAATGTGTCTCCCAGCCCCAGAGTGGCATCTCCCCTCCTGGCACCACCTCATGACCCTGCACTCTATCCAAGCTGCCGCTCTGCATCATCTGTCCAGCTGAGAGGTGCCGTCATGATTTCTGAGGAACACTGGAAGCAACTACTAACTCATTTCTTGATCTCAGGCAGAATGCAGTGTTGAGGCATCATTTCTTTAAATGTTGCTCAGTAAGAGCCAGGCTTGTGTTTTCAAGATTTTCGATGCCAAGGAATGAACACTTAAAACTAAGGTCCCAACTGGTTCTCCGTGAAGCCATTTTTAAACAAATAAAACCCACCTACAGGCACATCAAGGTTTCAAAAAGTTTATCAGAAAGGTTTCCCATATAGAGCAGGCTATATGATCTAATTATCATAATTGGCTATATATACCCAGCTAATATCAGCGTGTCACATTTGTGCTATTCTATGAAAATGCACAAACTTATAATATTAAAATTATGAAAGGTGTTATAACTGTAAAAGTGAATATGTTAGTGTAGTTTTTATTTTGTTTTTGTTTTAGTGTTTGCAGCAGTTGTAAACAAATTTTGCAACTTCCCTTTTTTTAGCTAAAGTGTTAGAGGGGAATATTTGCTAATCATACAGAGGTCGTACCTGTTATGCTACCAAAATTAAGTGTTTACATCTTAGAATCCAAACTATATTGGACGATCTGGTCAAGTATAACCTGGGCTAAAAAGTTTAAGTATAAAAGGATCTTTATTCTATAATGTTCTATTTTATTCTATTTTATTCTACGACGTCTAAAGCATAATAATTAAGCAATTTTTATTATGTGTTTTGTCTGCACAGAAACAACTCCAGCCGCACTAAAATATACCAGAATATATAACGAGTCACATGACAGTCGGGAAAAAGGCTAACATTAGCCTATCACTTCACAATGAGCTGCTAAGCACGAAAACATTATCAGCATGTCACGAGAAGCAAGCTGTGAAGAAACCAATGTTGCAGCATCCAGTGTGTTGAAGATATTTAAGACATATACTCTGCACTTGTTATGTAGCGTCAGACAGAAAGGCAGTAATGGTAAATGTCCTGTAGGAGGACTTATGACTGAATGATATCTGTGTCAAAAATGTTGTAATTGAGATAAAAGATTGTTAAAAAACCATAAGAAAACCCAACAAACTGACATTAGGATCTGTCTGATGATGATCAAGTTACTACCTACGTATTTGTTCCCCACTTGCTTTTGTTTGGAAAATGGGGTCTAAAAACAAAAGTCTAAAAGCTCCTCAAATAGTCTGGAGAACTCATGATTACTTAAAAAAATATTAAGTCATTGTTGCTAATTGAAAACTCATTTGGATTTTTATTCCTTAATGGGATTTCCAGTCGCATCAAACTCCTGGTGAACATCGACCAACATGGCGTCTGATAACAGAGCTGACCATTTTTAATGGCAATCGTATTGTGGAGAAGATTTCCACTGAAGCCCTGGTGTGTACAATCTGTGGTCAATTGTTTTATTTAGAGAACTCATCGTGCCCACTTCAACGGACTGAAGAGCCTTTTAGTCGCCCGGTTCAAGGGAGTAATGGGAGAACTGAGCTCCTTCAACAAGTATGTTAGCACCTTCCTCTGGCAGTGTTTCATTATCTCCAACCCAGCAGGCGGTGTTAGTCAAAGTCACACATGAGACATCCTTTCGCTGGCAGACATTGTTCCTGGGAGGACATGCAAAAAAAAAAGGAAAGAAAGAAAGAAATAGTGAGTATTGAGCACATCCAAAACATCACTGATATCCTTCTGGAGGAGAAGGAGGTTGTGTTGGCGTTGAGTAAAATATGCACAGGCAATTCCAAAGACTATGCATTATTTAGAGGAGTAAATGGGTCTGGAATGAGCATCATGGCTCATTAATAGTGAATGTGATTACTGTTTCTGGGAACACGGCAGAAGAACCAGAAGAAAGATCACTTAAATGGTCAAGTCCCAAAACTAAAGGTCTGCTTTGTTTAGTCAGCACCAAATCTCGCATCAAAGCCGTGACTAAAGCCAAGAACTGTCACCCACCTAATGTCCAGTTGGCGATTACTAACGTCTCACCCTGAGCTGATGCTGCCCTGTGTTTGCCTGAAGAAGTTGGAGTGTTTGTTTTTTTTTGACAACGCTGGGACAGATAAAAAAAAGAGTGAACAGTTTTGTAAAACGGAGAAGTTGGGCTGAGTGGAGGTGACACTCCAGTCGGTGCCTGCGGAGCGACTCCCCTCCTGTTTGACAAACAGACTAAGTGACACATCGCGATCCGGAGGCACATTCAGAAGATCTGATTTGACGTGAATCCAAATTATCGTGTTGGCCCCCCGAGGGGTTCCCACGCTGAACGAGCAGATGCCTTCCCCTCTTCCTTCTCCTCTCTCTTTCCATCTCCCAGCCTCTGATCTTTCTGTTACATATGCTTCAGGGTGATGGACAACGAGGGAGGCTGGCTGCAGTTTACGCCAGGCAAACCAGGCACCATTAGGAACCATTTTCTGCCCATTTCCCTGATAGCTGCTATCTCTTATAGAAGTGATTTGCCTCTCCTTCTCTGGACTCTGCACTTTGTCGCCGATGATGGATCTCCCATTGATTCCCCGGTGCAGGAGATCACTGAAAGAGCAGAGCGGCAGCCCGGCAGATGTGCCAGTCGGCTCTCAGCTATTTATCAACGGCTGGTGAAGGGGGACGTTTAAAGCTTCAATCACAGTGATTTACTTCAAGAGCTCATCTTGTTATCACTTCAGGCTTATGATACAACAGAAAATGGTGTTATTCGAAGGTCCTTAGTCAATGTTGTTATTTTAAGTGCCACCAAACATTTGAAGGGCCTTGCAAAAGTATTAACAACCCATTTTATACACTCAAAATCCATAAATGTCAAAGAAATTGACTCTTTCGTTCGATGGGGGAAGCATCGGGACGCTTTCTTTTTCACCAGCAAAGAAAAAGGTAGTCAGAACTGATTAGAAGATTGAGCCAAATACACAAAAAGCAAAAAAATAAACAAACTATCCGAGGTTGCAAAAGACTTGAGATTCACTTTCTAGCAAAACAAATGTCCTTTACAGCAATAGCGGCAATATTTTGATTGTAGAGGGGACCCCAAATAGAAAAGAAGACAAGTAGGGCGCAGATTTCTTTTAATAAGAGCAAAACAAGTCAAAAGGTGACTAACAAAACCCCAAACATGATTAAAGGGGAAAACACGGATGAAAAACAGCGCCCAAAATAAATAAGACGACCCAAATGGGAAAAAATAGGATCCAAGGATTACAATACCACTCTGTTCAGCACCGACGAAGCAACATCTTCATTCAAAAGGGTTGAAATGTCAGACATAAACTTTCTTGTTTTATGACAACCTTTCCATAGCTGTTACTCCTGGTAATCCATGTCTTAGTATTTAGCAGACGCTTCTATCCAAAGCAACTTACAAAATAGGCGTGAAGTCAGGTGACTTTTCCAATTGAGCTATCCAGCTGATGTCTAGTTTGGCTTGCATATTGTTGCATAACCATTCATAGAAATCAGCATGGCTTCAGGCCTTAAATACCCAGCTCTTGTGGGGATTATGAAAAGGCTATGTTTCCCAGTGTTAATCTTATTTGTTTGCTTAGAGTGGAGTAAGCGAGCCTAACAAGATGATACAAGAATCCACAGCGTGAGATTTAACATGAATGTTACACTGCGTGATCATCTGATTGAACAGAGCGTCTGCAGTCGGTTCCCATATTTAAACACGTAAAGGCGACTTTGTTCGACCAAGAGTCTATTTTTTATTTTTATGAACTCTGCAGCCCGATCACATCTCTGCGCTGCCACGCAGTCATTTGAAATGTAGATGCCGAGGCCTTGGCTGGGTTTTTTGTGCTGAAGTTCACCTTCAGCAACCAGCTAGAGTGGGAACGTGACAGGGATGCGGAAATAAAGCAATAATCAGATAAAAGGTGGATTTTGCGAGTGACGTGACGTCTGATGTTTGACTGATACACAGAAGGAAGCAAAGAACAAAGCACAGAGATAAGAGCATGTGTAAGAGAGCCAAACGATGTGGACACACAAATGTGGAAGAAAGAGAAGAAGGCAGCAGATCTAAAACGTTGCTGGGAGCACCGAGCGAAATAATACAAAGGTGTGTTTCTGCCCCTGAACGCAACCAATAATGAAGTAAATGAACTTGGTTTTCTCCAACTAAAAATGAGAAAAAGAATCAAAATGACAACAATTTTAAATACGTCAGCCAGAGTTTTTAATTAATTATCAAAACAAACGTTTTAGACATTCACAATAAAGACTCAATGGAAGACTTCATCTTCACACTGATCGAACAAATGAGCTTCAACGGACCCATTAACAGAATTAGGTTTGGCGGGAGGCGTACACGTTAAGGTGAAGGTTTCAAACATGACAAAACTGCCCACCGGAGAGCGTGGTGGTGGTGGTAGTATCATGACGAGGGTCTCTCTTATTGTCAGTTTCAATACTTTGCATAAATTACATGATAGAGATGCAAGATTACAAAACTGTAAGACTTTGTTTGCAAGGCAAAAGGTAGATGTTTTATAGTTGGTACAGTTACTGTAGGTGGACTGAATTAAAACTATTTAGCTTCAGGATGGACTTCATCTCTGAAAAGCAGCTTTAGTACCAGGGCGTGTAGTGTATGTATGATCCTGATTGGAGCTGCGCGTCTAAAAAACCCCGACTGGCTTTAAAAATAGGTCATCATCCGTCTGCAGTGCAGGATTGTAGTGATTTACCAGTCGGCAACTTTGAAAGGATGTTAGCTGCCATGTGAAGTGTGAAGTGTACGTTACTGGGATCAGGGTAGGCATCCGGAGACGAATAGGACACAGAACGACTCCAACTAAAGCAGAGAGACAGGCAAGCTTTCTATTTTTAGGATTTAGACAGGTTCTGGGAGAACTGATAATGGGACCAGAGGTGAGACATCCAGACAGGAACTGAAACGAAAGTGTAAAATTACAGATGTAAAAAAAAAAACATTTTAAGTGGGTTGACATTTTTAAAGGCTTCAAAAAAGAAAGAGCCTAAGATGTGGATGTTGGCATGTTGGCAGGGTGGAGCACTGCACTAAAACATCTGCAGCAGCAGCTCTGGTGTTCAGGGAAGGTGGTTGTGGTGGTGTCGAATGGGGTGGTGGGGGCTCAGCCTCTTTCTCTCACTCTCACACACACATGCTCTCACTCCTCTGTTACCTTGGCAACATACTTTCTGCATGGAAATAGCATCTCTTGCTGTGCCACACACACACAACGCAGACTTCCAGAGATTTAAATGTGACTTGAACAGATTTGACCTACAGAAATCCAGTTATTACTGTTCAACATCTCTTACCAGCAAATTGGCCATGTGAAGAAGCAATTTGGGAGTTAAGAACGTGTTCAGGCTGGCAGGCTCTCATTTTATGTAGACTAAGGTGTAACCTTACATCGAAGCTCTGCTCCTTAGCAGTAAGCATATCTCGAATTGAGTTCATTTTTTTTTTGTCCTAAGTGGCTTCAAACTTTATCAACAACAAGATCCTTACTGCAGTGATATTAGAAAGTGTAAAACAAATGTTTAACCACTGGGAAGGGAGCTGCAGATTTAGTGTCTCCACCGCACAGACAGAAAGAGGTTTAGTCTTATCTCGCTCGCTTGGCTTCAGTGTGATAAACCGGCGTCAGAGTGCCACAGAACAGGCAGGCAAGCTAATGAGAGAAAATTCAGGAGCTGAGATTGCTGGCGAGATCCCGCCCAGCTGCAAATAAGCCAGGTCCTGACTAAATCAGGGAGACGGAGTGATGGAGATAACAAAAGAAAAGAGGGAGAGAGAGAGAATAAAGGCCAGGTAAACATGCAGGACAGATACTTTTTTTTGTCTTTAGAAAAGGTTTTGAACTCCTGAGAGAGAAGCTGTAATGTAATAAGCATCTGAAAGAGAGCAGGTGTTGCAGGCTTGACAGACTTCAGCTGCATAACAAGTAGTGCATTCACCGACCCCCCCCCCCCTTTGCTTTTGTCAATCAAAACATCCAGTGCTTTAAATAAATGCTGCCTCAGAAGAAGAGGAGAAGAAGTGACAGATATCCCCAAGAGGAATCAGCTTTTACATACTCTGACTTGCTTTCTCACTCACCAACGAAAACAAGAGGGGGAGGGTGGGGGGCTTGAACATCACTGGAGTCAAAGTTAGTCCCAGGTAGAAGAACAGAAAGCTGAGTTTGGCTCTGAATCTAAAACAGGGAAACAGAGCTCCTGTTTTGGAGGCTAGAAAAAAGGGGGAATTAAAGATCAAGTGTGCACTGAGGTGAAATTAGTGGATTTGCTCAGAGAGGCTCAGGAAGGAAGCATTTAAACAACATGGAATGTTTCTGATTGCATACGACACACCATAAAGTTGTCAAGCGGAAGGAAATTGCTGCATTGGTTTTGAGATTTTCTAACAGATGTATCTTAAACGTGTGGCCCGTCTTCGTGTTCAGCCCTCACTGTAAAACCACCTGGAAGTAAGGTTTCCGTTTCTAGCTCGCTTGCAAATCTAGAGACTGAAGTGTGTCTCTGTTCTGACTTGGTAACAACTCTTGCGGATGCAGAACGTGTGTAAACCGACAATTTTTCAGTAGCATCTCAGTTTGATTTAAATGGGGGACTTTGACTACACCAGGGTTGGGCAACTCCAGTCCTCAATGTCCTACAAGTTTTACATTTATCCCTGATTTAGACGGCTGAAGCACCTCCCCGGGATAAACCAGGTGTTCTAATGACCTGATTATTTGACTAAGGTGTGTTGAAGCAGAGACTCGTCTAAAACTTGCACATCTGCCCTCGAGGACTGGAATTTCCCACCCTCGGACTAGACCATTGTAACAAATGAATTAGCTCTGATCGTAATCCCAGTCTCAAGTCTTCTTAACCTTAAAACGTGTTTTCTTTCAGCACATCCCTGGAGGAAAAAGACAATTTAGACGGATATAGCTCTGTGTTTCTTCTCGCTAACTCAGACCCCCTTTCGTGCTCTCTCTAAAGGAGAGAATCCCCACTGCTACGATGCTGCCTCCACCACATTTCATCATGAGGATGGTGTCCTCTGACTACGGCACAGAGGCCAAAAGATTGTTTGCTGTGTCTCCTGCAAGACGTGTGGCAAAGGGTGGGTTTTCAGGGGCGCAGAAAAAAATCGATCTTCTGTTGTGAATTGTGTATTTGTCACTTGATTTGCTTCTTCCTTAACTGAGAGATTCCAGTGAAATAAAGCAAAGTCTTTGTTTGTATAGAGACGAAACGAGTAAAAGTTTGAGGGGGGGTGAATACTTTTTAAAGTGTGATTATTTTCAAACACACAGAGAGTTTGTGATTTGGAGCCTGGAGGGGGCCACAGGAGCGGGTCTGGAGTTTGCAGCAGGAAGGATCCAAAGAGCATCATCTTAGCGGGACGCTGACATAGCCAGTTGTGCTAATCCTGCTGGCTGAGCAGGAAAAAGGAATGGACTTAGGAGACGTACTCAGAAAGTGCGAGCAGATAGAAATCGTCCCGAAGGGCTTTTATGACATTATCCCGGTGCTCGAAAACGAATTCAAACCAACATGGACCGCCCTCGTGGATTGCTGGGGTTCTTTTTTGGTTTGATCCTAAAATGCACCCAGGTGTCCTGTGGCGTTCTAATTCTGCTAATGACCTCTGTTGTTGGATCCAGGAGGATGTCACCTTTAATGAATTCAGTCGCATATCTCTCATCCAGCAAGGAGGATCTTTCTCTTCCTTTCCTTAGCCAGCCTTGTATGTACGGCATGTTTAGGATGTACCTGCAGATTTGGAGTGATGCTTCCTTTAGAGGAGGGTCTGCATATATATATATATATATATATATTTAAGACAGCCTTCTGGCTTTGATTCCCTTAGTTTCCTGCGTGACATTATAATCTGGTTTTTTTTCTACTTCCTCGGTCCTGGTACCACACGGTTCATCCATCTGCGCCTCCTGCTACAACATAAGTCTGAAGCAGAAAACCTCAATGGATTTTCTTTACACTCAAAACATACCTTTGATGATTTTTGACCTGGCTTCATATTTGTCTTGTGAAAGCTTCATTGTTTTGTTTTTTCCATCTTCTTCCAAGTCTTCTTTGCGACGTACAAGCAGATGAGCTGATTGGCTGCTTCTGAAACATCTGAACCAGCGATGCTGGTAGTAGCACTAAAGGGTACGGTAGTAAAAGTAGTGCTAATTTTTTATGTACTACATCACATATAGTTGACAAAAAATTACGGCTCGGTTCACTTTGTTTGAACCCAAGACACAAAGTTTTCCTGATTTTTTTTTGAAATAAGTGTGAAGATCATAGTACGATCCAAAAAAGGCCTTCAGAAACAGGACTTTACGGATTTATGAGTCTGGTAAGGGAGCTAAAGAGCCCTCAAACAAAGAGGAAGGGACAAAAAAATAAGGCTTACAGATGAAGGACGCTTAAAACAAATCTTTCCAGGTCTTGCTGTATAAGCATCATCACCCTAAAAGCAAGCAGCAGGTTCATCCCTGTACAATCAGAAAAATGTAACTTTACAATGAGGTGTAAAAGGAGGAAACATTTGTTTTTAGAAAACCAGGATTCATGTTTTCAAAAGACCAAAGACGTTTAAATGAGTTTATTTTTGGGGGAAAGTCTGTAACTGTATTATTTGTGTACCAGAGAACTTATCTGGTATGAGCGAAATGCTGCATTCAAAGAACCGGAACTCAAATGTATCTTCAGGTACCACGCATCAAGAAATACTCAATAGGAACTATGTATTTGTGGTAAAAAACAAACCAACGCTCAAGCATAAATAAACCCTGAGACAACAGCTACCTGGAACATACCAGTAGTCCACCAGAGACAGGCTAGAAGATTAGAGAAATGGAAATCCCTGGGCGGAGTCAAAGGTCAGATCTTAAATTTAAAGTGTTGAATTAAAACGAGCTGGACATGGAAGAAACATCTCACAGCTAACAGGGAGATGAGACGCAAACGTTTCTGCCAGATACCAAAAACTAGTAGATATTCTCCCTTAAGTTTTACAACCAAAGCAGAAACCACTTAACAGTTAATATACTTTGAGTTTAGGTCTTCAGTATTGACTTAAAATAATATTAGTACATAAAGAGTAATATATTATTTTTTTTACACACTAAATATTTATGTGGCCGTCTGAATGTTTTTATAATGGTATTTTTATTTTGCTTTGACAGAGGAAAGCTTTAATGTGTAGTTTCGACAGAGTTGGAATGACCCAATTTATTGTGGGCAGTTGAAATACATGGGGGTGTAAATATCAACAAAAAGGAAGATAATAGTTGACCTCTGTACATTACATTCTAAAAAAGTAGTGACGGTCGCCAATGATTATATTACTAATTCATCTGTGTTAAGACAGTTATTATAAAATATAAAGCAACTCATGACTAAAAGTTTAATCGGTTAACACTTTAAATCACACCTCTATGTCTAGTTAATTTTAATACAGCCGTATGATACAAGTATACAAGGTTATTGTTGTGGTTAGAGGAAAAGTACAACCAAAGATGGTGGAAATGCAAACAGTTGGAGTTTTTTACGTTCGATTCAGGCGTCTGCCGTAGGACCTTGTAATGCAGGACACTAAAAAGAGACAACTAAACACGGCCTGAGACAAGTGCACAAAATGCACACTTGGAGGGATATTAAAACCAAAGGTGACAAAATAAAAAGTTTTTTTGTATATATATATATATATATATATATATATAAATATATATATATATATACATATACATATATATACATACACACACACACACACACACACACACACACACCACTGTTTCTCTGACTTCTCAGGTAAAAATAAATCTCTGATGTTTGTCCTTGGGTTCCATCTTCTGGTAGCAAAGTTGCAATAGAGAAATGGGGACAGGTGGCCAGGAGGCTCTTCGCTGTGTTCCTCATCCAGTAGGAAGAAAAAAAGGGGGGGAGGGGCGTTGGGAAAGAAAAAAATCTTTTAATGTTTTTTTGTGTGTGTTTGTTTTATATATAAATCAACGAGTCTTCAAGGTTTTCATTGCGTCTTCAAAGAAAAGAAAAAAGAGGTCGTCTTTTGGCCTCCGCGGCTAGACGCCGATGCGCGGCCTCTCATTGGTTGTTTTTGGCTTTGGCGTGTGTGAGAATGTGAGACTTCAGGTTGGTGGACTGGGCGAATTTCTTATTGCAGCCGTCGAAGGGACACACGTAAGGTCGGTCCCCGGTGTGGATCCTCACGTGCGTGCGCAGGTTGAAGTCCAGAGAAAACCTTTTCCCGCAGCCCTCGAAAGTACACTGGAGAAGAAAAAAAACTTCCCGTCAGTCTTTCCCCCCCTCTTTCTTTAAACAGCTGTAACACTCTACACATTATTGGACATTGACGTACAAGATGAAGCGTAATTGTCTTGAATTCAAAAACACTGTAACGGATGACTAACATAACCTTACACTCAAACACGGTGGAAGAAGCATCATGCTGAGGTGACGTTTCTCGACAGAAGTGGCAAAAAAGCTGGTCAGAGAATGGATGGAGCTAAATATCTGCCGGAGGCATAAAAAGTGGAGAGGTTTATAATAAGGCACATTTGCGCGCTAGAATGGCCTAGTCAAAGTCCAAAGCTTAAATTTTATATACAAATCAGCAGTTAGACTTCTTTACAGTAAAACATGGAGGTGGACATGTTGTGGAAGGTGGGTTCTATTACCTAATGTAGCAAATAAATGACTCACTATTCAGATTTTTAATTTTACTTTAATTCCCTTTCCACTTACCAATTTCACAATGTGTTGCTTTGCTAAATAAAGAAAAATGCAGCTGGTAGTCAGAGCCACAGCGAGCCTTATAGACGTATCAAAACCAAGACGAGCCTCTAAGCTAATAAAGTAATCACGATGTGATTCAGTAAATGATCCCTGGTGTCAACCTGAAAGGGTTTCTCTCCCGTGTGGACCAGCTGGTGGCGTTTGAGCTTGGAGCTCTCGACGAAGGCCTTGCCGCACTCGGCGCAGACATGCACGCGGGGTCCGTGGGTATGCAGGTGCTTCCTCATGGCCGAGTTGTCCCTGAACATCTTTGTGCAGCCCTGTGCGGGGAGGAATCGAAGTAAGCACAGCCCAGAGTTGACAAACAAATAACGGGAGGCTCGTCGCAGCCGTGATGTCAATACTCTATTGATGCGCGAGGAGGGGGGCCGCGCTTCCTTTCATACAAATGTCAGCGCCAAGTGCTCTCAGCATTTTGTAGAGCTATTTGGGAAAGAGGCTCTGAAAAGAGTACAATAATAGATCTATACCAGGCTGGAGTGGTGATGCTCTGTTAACAGCCCAAACTAAAAGAGCAGAGACGACCATTTACATTAGCAGACTAAAACCGGATTGTAATTGTGCATCAGTGCACTCAAGTGCAATCAACGCTTTTCAATAACCTTCGGTAAAAAGGGACCAAGGACACAACAGATGACATTAAACCTGCGCCTGTGTGTGTGTGAACAGTAAATTTGATTTCAGAGGGATTGTTGTGAGAGGCGGCGTCCTTAGACTTACTTTATGAGGACAGGCTATCGTCCGTGGAGCGTCATCTTCTTTCACCTTCCTGGGCTTCATTCTGAGACGGCGGAAAAAACAAAAAAAACATAGATAAAACCAATCTGTTAAAAAATAAAACTCAAGTTTGAAGTAAACCATTAAAGCAGAGATGCACAAGTATTATGTACAAGTACCAGCAGGTCAAATAAAACCAGATGAAGGATAAGGATAGATGCTTTGATACATTTATGATACTGGTGCTGGACCTCGGTGTCAAAACTACTTGCATTTCAACTTTAAAGCCAACACAAAGTGAATGTTTTAGTTAAGAGTTAAAGGGTTTGAGCCCAAGATTATGCCTTTCTGGTTAGGGAAGCAACTCCGTTAAACGAAGAAAAATTCTTCCAGAACAAGCATTTCCACAAATTCTCCCACTCACTGATCGATTACAAAAGTGCACTTTATTAACCAGCCTGTCTGTTTTTACGCAGGACACTTTCTACAAATCATCAAAGAACCCAAAGCTAAAGGCTGTCCATCGGAGAATGTGATAAAGGGATGCTTCACATTTGTGTTCTGGACAAACAGCTTTAATATCTGCAACATGTAGACTGGTTTACATTTATATTATTATTTTATATATGTTCTAGTGTGTTATTCAGCAATTCAGAAATAGAAGAAGCACAAATAATGTTTCTTATTTCAGAACTTCAAGCTGTTAGTAACTTAAAACCAAAGTACTGATGGCTAAAATCGTAAGAACAAGTTGGGATTTGTTAAACAAACGAACAAAAAACTTAGTTTACCTTTTAAGAACATGTAAACATACCATATGAAGCTTTTTAGTGCCACCAAACTTCTTTGTCTGACTATAATTAATATTGAGACAGGACTTATTACAACTACGTCATATTTATGTTTTTTTGTATATAATAGTGGAAATAAATGATTTGTAAAAGGATTTGAAAAAAATGTACATTTATGTTTTGGATTCTTTCATTTATCGAGGGACACTGATCTTTTTCTCCCCACAATCATCGTCATCATAACAGTTTAAGTCTTTTTAAAAGATTCCAGAGTTATGTTTTTATAGCCTTTATAAACCTTTGCTGCTGTTATCTAAAAAGGTGCAAGATGAGCAACAAGTCATTTTAATAGAAAATTATGACTATAGAATTTTGTTGTGTATGTTTTGATGGATTTTTAAATACAAAATGGATCAAGCAAAGCTCACATAAATCATGTATAAGCATAGCTGCAAACAAATATATACAAGCTATTCAAGTAAAGATTTAAATGTTACTTAACAGTAGTAGCATTTTTTGTATTTACTTTTTGGTTTAGATCATTTAATATTATATTTCCAAGAACCATTACTGTATATCTGACTAATAGCATCTCATCTGTTTTACATAACATGTTGTGTGAACATTAGCAATTTCAGTCATCGGGGTTTGTCCATGTAACAAAAATACTGGATCAAAATTGAAGGGAAGCATAAAATACCCAAAACATTTGTAATCTAAAAATCTAAAACGCAACCATTGACCTTTCAAACTGTCGAAACAGAAAACCCCGATGGATGGCACCTGCCTGCTTACTCACGGACCTGTGTTGACCAGTATAAACAGGTCTGTTTACCGCTGGGAGGCGCTGACAAAAGACGCACTCACCTGGCAAATTCAGCCAGCTGTTTGGGGTCCGAGAGGTCGATCCCAGGTATGCCGCCGGGGGGCAGCTTCTTTCCCGTCATGTACTCGGAGTAATCCGGAGAGGAGTTCTCCCCGATGATCTGCTCCTCCACCACTGACTCATGGTCAATGTCTTTATTGTCATCTAGGAACACATTACAGAGACTGAACCGATAACATATTGGTGGGACCCTGGCTGCAAGCCTCGGGGAGTCAGGAAACATCTGCTGCAGTCATGCAGGCCACCTGATTATGTTAACAAGCATGTCAGTGCAGCATAATTACTGAATAACATGAATACATTTCCTCATATTTGTAGTGATCACAAAATTGTAGTCTTATGTTCCACTGTAATTTGTCAAATCTTGTTCACACGCCTCTACTTGATGTTTTTTTTACGATTCAAGCCATCAAAACATTTGACAGAAGAAAAAAAAGACGTATATTATACCAAGCATTGCATTTCAGAATGAGTTCCTGCATAACATTCAAATGAAGGTGTTTTAGAAATGAAAAGATTAAACAAAACAGATAAAGGGTTGATCATTTCCATCAATTAGTCAACATACAGACAAAGCTACTCTCCCGCTGATCACTAAGATTACACACTTTTTGTTCCCAGCTCATTGATTTATGATATAAACAGACAGACTGACAAAAGGTACAATTTGAGGAGCACTGGAATAGAATGCAGTAAAACTTTGGATTTAATAGAAAAGTTAGAGCAAAAACAAAGAAATTAAAAAAGATTTTAAGAGTACTACTTTAAAACGAGACTTTACACTTAAAAATACAACAAACGTCTCAGATTTTTGGTATTAGGTATAATAAAATTGGATTTGCAACATTTCCATCTGTAAATATTGTTTTTAAGTTAATTTTTAAAAACCTTTAAAACTGTTGAGTCAGAAAATCCAATCCAGTGCTAACATTACTCCTCACCAGCCAGCAGGGAGCACTAAAAAATAAAGATAAACCTCTCACACGAACATGCTAGACGACTTTTTCATATCACGGTGATTAAAATCACATTAAGTTAATTAAAAGTGTTTTTTATTGAGGTTCTCCCATGTAAACGTCGCTTAGTTACTGATCGACGTTTCTCTTCGCTAACCGTTGTGGCAGAAGCCGCGCGGCTAACTGTCAGCCTAGCAACCAGAGCTAGCTAAAGGCTAAACCGCCAACTGAAGAAACAGCACGCGAGTGATTTAAAAGAAACTAACGTTTACATAAAACTTACAGCATAATTAACACCGTCGCCCGCAGCCAAAGCGTATATAACCGCGCAGAAAGTGCGCCACGGCTCCTGAGGCCTACGGAGCCGCTCGCACCCAGCTCTCTCTCGATCCGCAGCACCGCCGCCATCTCTGCCCGGACCGCGTCTATCGCCATCTTTTCGGGGCCGCCGCCATACTTACGAGTCTCCGGGAATATGGCGGCGCCCAGCAACACCTAAAACATGGCCTCCCTTCAAAACAAAAACATTTTCCTGCGGCACGGTGGGCTTTTTCGTCGAAAAAACGACCTAAACATCGCCTTTCACAGCGGCGCGTCGGAGCACTCCAGGAAATAGTCTGGTGCAGCAGGACAACGCCCTGGTAACGAGGCCTCATTACACACACCGGACGGGCTACTGTTACTTACCCGATGCCCACATTGTAACAGAAAATTCTCCCTCCAGAGTCTTTATTTGCACCTGCTTCTGTTCCCATTTTCTCCCTCCAGCCTCGGAGGCGCTTAGATAGCTCTTTTTCCCCGCTTTCTTCCCACCAGTCCCGCCTCCCCTCTTCATCCGACCCACCGAGCTCTTCCCGGCCACAGTCACTAACGTCTGCTCGATGTACTCGTCCTCGACCCCGGGAGTCGGCACCGGGATGAGGATCTGGTCCTCGAAGCCTCCCCCGCCGTCCGCGTGCAGGTCCGACTCGTCCCCACCGACCACCTCCTCCCGGGTCTGGACGAGGATAACCTCCTGATGGTGGTGGATCGAGCTGGGGTCGTCGGTGATCAGCGGCTGTAGCGCGATCATGGGTTGTTCGTCGTCGTCGTCGTCGTCATCGTCGTCGTCCTCGCCGACCACCGTGGTCTCGATAGTCTCCACTGGTATCGTCTCCACTTCTATTTCGTGCAGCTCCACGATTTCGGCCGGCATCTCCGAGCCGTCTGTCTCAATGTACAGAGTATCTCCGGATGCCATGTTGAAGTCCGCCAGTTTGCCTGTATCATCCACGCCGCGTTGTGCTCCTTGTTTCTGGACCTTCACAAAAACACTCTCTCTCCAACACACCCCCCTCGATCCGCCACTCCTGCCTCCTTCTCCTCTCCCTGTTCTCCGATAACAACTCTCCTCACTGCGCTCCACTCCAATTCTCGTCGCCGCTGTGCTCTGTCATGTGCAATCATCGCGAGAGTTCCGTTAGCCCAGCGAGAACGGTCACTTGTCGTGTTTGGAGTTTCCAGAAGGGGATTCCAAATAATGTGAATGTAAATAAAATCATGTTTCCCAACGAAAATAATTCATTTTTTAAATAAAAAATGTAAATAAATAAATAAATAGCTTGGTATAACACAGCTCTTGCTATTTAACAAAAAATCTATTGCTTTTTATATAATTTTCAAGGGTTTAAACATATTTTCAATATACATTTGTCATGCCAATAAAAAAAAACTTTTAGTAATACAACATAATGTTTGTCACAATTCCAACCCTTGGAGAAAACCTCCACTCTTTTTTTTTTTTTTACTTTGCAGTGAACATATATAGAAGAGCATAATTGCCACAAACAAAGTAAAATCAGTAAAATAAATAATATATGAAAAATATTAAAAGAGCTGAAATGGGGAAATAAATCAGAACTTTATTAAATAAAGATAGAGAATTGCATTATATTTTAAAATGGTATTTATTCTTTAATAGTTCCTTTATTTCAGTGTTTCCTGCTGCAGTGCACTGTGGTATTATTTAAACCTTCACTGTTACTTATCAAGAAACAGACAAATTAACTTTAGCTTTAGACCTTTAGGTATTACAGTTTTCCAACAACCACTCAACCCATTTAATCCTTTAGCACCAATGTGTCACAAATGAATAATCGGTTAGTTGCCTAAATTATAATAATAATAAAAAAAGTCATATAAATAAACAAATTAATACACATACTTTTAATTAAAGGTGACTGGTCCGAAGAACTCTTTACTAAATGACATTTCTGGCTCTATTGTTTTTTTTCCTTATGTCGGTTTAATTTGTTTGTTGTTTTACGGCGTACTGCACCAGTATAACCTGTGTAACTCAAATAAATATAGCAATAATTGTGCTTTTCAGCACGCTTTATATTGTAATAATCTTGGCATTTATTAAATATTCTAAGACATTAATAGAACCTAAATACTCATACTCTTCAGTTCAATTATTTGCATGTTTTCCAACTTTGATCAAGGTTTTACTATTTTTGTTGTTCCATACAGGTTTTGGTGTCTTTTTCACTCTTTCCAGACTCAGCTTGTCCGTTGCTTTATAAACATTTCTATATTGTGTGTAACTAACATAGGTTGTATAGGCCAATCAGTGCTGACCTTCTTGGCATGTGGGCAAGAATAGTAAAATGGGCCACAAAACTCTAGCTTTACATCAGAAACATTTAAACAAATTGCTTTTGCATGCTGAACGATGAACTTAAATTGGAATACTTTGATGTAATAAATTAACTGATCTGGAACTTTTTTGTCTTATTAATATAAGTTTTAGACATTCTTGATTTTTTTGTTAGTATTTGGAGTAACAAAAATATATATTTGTACATTTTAATGTATTTGTTGTCGTAAGCTGTAGAATCTTGTGAGGCCCGAAGAAGCATCAAACTGACTATATGCATTTAAAAATTATGGAATACATTTAATTTGTAACAAATACGAAATCGAAGTATGATTTTCAATAATATACCAAGGGAAAAAGCACAAAACAACAAAAAAACTTATTTATCCAAGATATTTTTCAGTTTTATTTGAATCAATTTTAAACTTTTTTTTTTTTCCCCCCTCAGGAAGAACTTTTTCATAAAAAGGAGACAATAAAATAAACAATACTTAACACCTGCGCAGCCAATACATTTTTATTAACAACATGATCACAAATAGTCGTTTGTTAACTTTTTTTAACCTCAGGGGGTTGATGTGTCAAAAGAAGTTTCTCCTTGACTTCATTTTCATGGCTATTTTTTTAATTTATTTGTTTGGTGTGTGTGTTGTGGTTCCAAATGTACTTGTGTTGGTGAAAAGGATAAATATTTAAATACAAAAAATGAAAAAAACAAAATGAGAAATTATAGTGAAAGTAAACCAACAAAATATAACAGTGTATAAAATCCTAAAAAAAGAAGAAGAAAAACAACTTACATTGATGTGCAACACAACATCTTTGCTAACATATTAACTGCACAAATTCCCCCACATTTCAATTGTTTTCATTAAATCTCATTTGAACATACTGAAAATCATTAGAATAATAATATTAATGACAATAATGTTATTAACAAAACATATTCAAATAAAACCCAAATGGAAAAAAACATAATACATCTAATAAAATAATCTCACGCTTCATAAATTTATTTTGGACCAAAGCAAGAGGGGATAGCTGGGCAGACAAACAAACGAACAATGTTATTAAAACAGTAATCAGTGTGAGATAGTGGCCCTGTCTGCGTCTAAGGTGTTACAGTAACGGCGCCGCGACGCTCCAACACTGGAGCGGAACGCGATGATTCGGTGTCACAGTTTGGGCCTCTGTTCCTGACTTCTCCTCCTCCTCGTCTCCAGGGCCTTGGCGGCGGCTGCAGGGGCAACGGTTTGAGAAATAAAACCATGCAGGTTTTCAAAGATTATGTTGTGGTAACTCGACTGAGTTCGTTTCTAATGGCTGTGTGGAGACAGAAGATGGGGAACAAAGGAAAATTGTGGTTAAAACGCAGGCAGGTAGGTCCCTGTAAAGATAGGTTAACATTGATTTTAAATGGATATTTTCTAATATTCTGCAATGGACTTGCAACCTGTCCCTGGATGGATGGATGGATTTTCTAATATTTTGAATTAGGGGTTCTGTGGGGATGTTATATGATCTCGGTATCTCATGAAAAGTAGTGAAAACGAAGTGAGCCATGCTATTTTACATTCAATCGAGAGAAAAAAATAACATTTAAAAGTTTAAATAATCCCTTTTAAGGCTATTGGATGAGTTAGAGAAGAGATACAGCACAGGAGATATTTCTTAGTTTTCCCATTTTTGATAACCAGTACTAAACTCATAATAATTTTTTAATGCTACAGCATAATCTCAACCTGAAGACTTCAGAAAAGCAATCCAGCATTTAATTTGTGTTCCTTTATTCTGAGCTTTTTGTAGTTGTTGTTTTAGTTTTGTATGTTTTTTTTCTAATTTACAAAATCTTCTGGTTCCACACTTTTTTTTCTGACCTTTCAGAGAGGTCCCTTGTAACTTAGACACTCTCCAACACTGTAAAGATGAGGAAGATGAAAAACGTTTTCCTATTCTTTAGATACTGGATTGATTTTTACTGTGAAATACTCATGAAGACAATATTAACTTACTGGCTTTTTACACATCTTGACTAAGATTTGCCAACATAACTAAATATTAAGCGCAGTTATGTTAGAAAGCATGAGCTATATGTGTGTGCGTTGGATATACTGAAAGGATTCAGAACAGTTCATTGAATTTTAATGTTTAGTTGTCTGAGAATCTAGTGCAACCTAGTGGTTATAAAAGCACATAACTTGTACAGTGTTGCAAACCAACTGGATGTATCATTAAACAACACGAAGATAAAACGCACCATCAATGATTTCATCCTTCACTTTGTGCAGTTCACGGAAAACCTCATCCAAGATTTCCTGCAGGGGTATAAACAAGAAATTAGCATTCTCCTCATTCACCTCAGACGTAGCGGTTTAAAGAAAACAACAAAGAGTGTGTCTCCCATAATCAGGGTGATGTGCACATTAGAGTTGATATTAAAAGTAGCGGGTGGAAGACAGAGCGTCCTTACGCTGAATACATGCGGTTTGAGCAGTGCGCTGTACTTCACCTGTTTCATCCTATCGAGATCTAGCGAGTCTGCGTCACTGAGACTTCCTGCTGTGCGTAACCTGTGTGATAAGACGTGATGTTTTAGGAAATGCTCTTCTAAAGCTTCGTGTGAAACGGGCAGCTGGGGTTTCCGGCGCTCACCTTGAAACCATTGACCTGTCAGCAGAGTTTGCTCGGTCCCAGGGCTTCTTCCCACCATCTGTGTGACAAGAACAAAGTAACTTGGAGCTCAGATTTGTCTGCAACGGGTTTAGATATCTCTTTAATGCACAAGTAGATATGGTTTCCTGAGTTTAATATACCTACCTGTGGAATTCTGTGCACCCCGAGTGTTGGGTGAAGAAGAGTTTGCATCATCCTAGATGCGGAAGGAAGAATTGATTAATTAACATTTCTTATGCTAAAATTACATTTATCTTCATGTAACATCTTGATTGTGTAATTGACATCAACAGCATCACCATCAATGTAAATATAAAGCTTGGTTTGTTGTTCAGACCAATCACTTTGGCTTGTCTACTTACATTTTGGCTGTCGTCTGGCTTCTCTGAAGCTGCTTTCCTTCTAGGGGAAAGAAGAAGCCTCGATTAAGCATGACATGTTTAGCCAAAGTAAATAAATGTAACTAAAGAATGATAGATAGATGGATAGATAGATAGATAGATAGATAGATAGATAGATAGATAGATAGATAGATAGATAGATAGATAGATAGATAGATAGATAGATAGATAGATAGATAGATAGATAGATAGATAGATAGATAGATAGATAGATAGATAGAAAGAAAGAAAGAAAGAAAAAGAAGCATTTTGGGTTGAGTGCTCTGACCTTCGTGCCAGCAGAGCATTCATCTCCTCCATCAGTCCTCCGCTTCCACCGCTTGTTCTGTTGGGTTCATTTTTAGTACCTGAAGAGCCGTCATCAGGCTGACACACAGAGAGTTCAGGTCACCAGCTTAACACTTGAATCGAGATCATAAGTAGTGATCTTGGTACGTCTTATCCGATCTCGGCAGTCTTACCCTTTGGACACGACGTAGTTTGGCTCCAGCGATCATGGCGGCGAGACCCGTTGGTGCCGGGTCCTCTTCCCCCTGGTTTCCTCCTCCTAAGGGCAGCGGAGGAGGAAGAGGATGGGGGGCTGCTGCTGATGGCGGTGGGGGGCCTGGTGGCGGTGGAGGCAGGGGAGGACCACCCATGTTTACAGGTGGAGGTGCTACAGGTGGGGCTACAGAGAGCACAGCCGAATGGCCTTGGAAAGGAGAACCTAGAATGAGAAAAGAAGCTTTTAGTTTATTCTCCGGATGCTGTTCAGGAAGAGTTCGTTCGTTTAACTGTGAGTGGGAAAGTCTGCTCTGTGTCTGCACCTGAGTTGGAAGACTGTCGTTCCCGCTCAACGTGCGCCTGCATCTGCTGCTGTTCCATCATTTGCCTGAAGTCAGAGGAAGAAAACACGGCTGCTGACTCCGAAATCAGAAATGTTTGATTAAATATTAAAATACCAAACAGTAGAGACAGCCGTTTAATACGGACAGAGAAACGTCTGAAACCTCTCTAGTAATTGGCTTCATTAGCCTTCCCATCATTTCGGGCCAACTTCCCTGCAAAACCGAGACATCTACTGTGGTTATGATGTTTTCAGGATATACTCTGTCTGTCTTATGATGATGGGATTGAGAAAGTATTTCCTGCAGGATTTTACCAAAGGATGTCAGGGTAAAGGGGGCTGAATACAATTTTTTTTTTTGTATTCAGCCCGCTTTTTCTTTGTTTGATATTTGCACTTTATTGCAAAAAATTCATGTTTGTGCAGCATTTTTCTGCAGCTTACTCATTTTGGTGCTTAGGCAAAAACTTTAGTTTGCCATTTTGAGTTAAAGTGGATTGGAAGCTGTCTCTAGGGATGAGTTCATTCCCCTTTTAATCACATGGAAAACACACTTTCTTGATGTGTTTTTGTGACATACGCCCTATCGTCATGCATACAGCATATGTGTGTCACACCCCAGCAGAGAAGGGAAGGAGACGGCTCATGGAGAGGGAGCCCAGTTATCCAGCTGTGAGTTCAACAGGGGAGGAGCTGAGACAGCAGAGCTGAGAGGAGCATCCAGAGAGTAACACTCCCCTCAGTCTCCAGCCACACTTTCAACCCTAATAATCCTGGGCTATTTCAGCAGACATAGATTCTGGCTGTGATCTGACTCCACTTCTACAATATCTCCATATTTCCATCCATCTCTCCATCCAATCTATTTATTATCGCTTTTTGATGAACTTGCAAAACACAAGTCACTGTGCGTGCAGCCGTAAAATGTCACATCACTGCTGAGGAGCTCTAAATTTAGCCGAGTTTGCTGTTCTTCCTCTCCAGTTCAGTCAGTCTGACTGTCTTCCCGTGCCTTGGAGACGGCAGCTTCCTGTTAGAAGTGCTGTGATATGACACGAATACGAAGCTAAGTGAATGCCGGCGTTGTTTATTTTCCGTCTACTTGGTGTTTAAGCAAAATCAAATCTCGTCATGCTTACATGGTCTGTATGATATCGATTAATATTCGTGCAAATCATAACCCAGGCCAGGATCACAGAGGATTATCATTCATGTATAGCTGTAGCGTTTTAGATTGATTTAGCTGTTTCTATTTAGTCTTACTTCACTCTGTAAAGTTATACATAAACAAATTGGGATTACTACTAGATATGTAGCACAAATGGCATTTGATCTAAATGCTGCCTTGCAACATTATGTCCCAGGGTTGAAACCCCAGTCGGGGGCATTTATTAAAAAAACAACAGCCGTACTGTAACTCTGAAAGAATTACTGATGATAGAACATGAATCAGGATTTACTTTATATAACTGTTTAGGACTGGATGGAGAAGTTTATATCTAAAGCATATTATATTTATTAATTTCCCAAAGGGGTCATATGCTCTGATTCTTTTCTGGCTGAAGTTGCCATAATATTGACAAGATAAAAATGTCTCTGTCTTGCAAACATACATTATTTTAAATGGAATCAAAGAGATGAATTTCAAATTTCTTCCCTAAAAGAATATTCAAACTCACATCTGCACCTAAAGTACGGATTTAACATGCAAAATAAACCATCCAGGTTTACCCCTGTGACCTTTTTACCTAAAACTTAATGCCTTTTTTTCTGTACTTTGTAATCATGCTTAACGTGGCATCCAGCTCACCAGCATTTGGCACCAACTACAAAAACAGTTAAATTTTATATCAGAATCATGTTCAAGCTTCAGAAATGAATGTTTTTCTGTAAGTTTATAGGTTCCTTCATTTTTTTAAATTAAGGTCTCTCTGGTTTCGATTATCAGTCTCAAGTCCATTGCTTCTGCTACTCTTTCCACTCAAGCTACTGTCCAAATAATTAGAATAGATTAAATAATGTTTCCTGATGATCAATGAAAGCACAGAAAATTCTCCATAAGAAAGTAAATCATTTTCTTTATGGCATGTATCCTTCTCTTTTGTGTTAATGGTATCAAATAAATCAATCAGCATCTAAAAATATATAATAAAAACAAAAACTCATGCTATTAAATGAAATTAACAGTTTCATTTTAGTCCCCTCTGCAGTATGGTCTAGCTTTTCTGCCGAGTCCAAACCCAGAAGCTTTTATTTTGTGAAGCTGCACATTAACTGGACCACTGAGCTGCAGTTGATGTGTCCTGAGTGTCTCACCTTGCTCTCTGGGCTTCGATCTCGTCTGAAGTGGGGCCATTCTGGACCGTACGCTGGAGAGCTGGACCTGCACAATTGAACAAAGCAGAGGCAGTGAGAAAAACCACAGATAAGGCAAAGCTGCGCTTAATAATCCATCTCCATCACTTTAATATTCATTATAATAGTGCCAATAAAGACAATTAACCACCCAAGTGCCAAGGGGAATTACACAGGAGTTAGGGATGATGTAATCTCTATGTGGGGTATATATAGGGATGTCCATGAGTCCGTACCCAACTTTATTCATTTATTTTGTGTTATAGACAATAATTTTTATTGTTTTCCTACTTCACAGATATGACTGAGCAACTGCTTACCAACATATCCCCCAACAGGCAAATATTATTAGTGATAACTTTGCAGAAATTTGTTTATTTAGGCAATACTAGCTTTATGAAAGTATGCCAGATTGAATGCTACTGATAAATATTATTAAATATTATTATTTGTGGTTTTTGAGTGACAAAATCCGAAAGAATCAAAGGGGCATGAATAAAGGACCAAAAAGACAAGAATTACTAGAGACTCTAAAATTATCTTTGCTTCTCTTTTACTGTTTGTGCTGCTGGGTGCTTGGCTTGCATTGTAATCCCTTTATGTGGAGATGGAGAAGCAGATGAGCTGTGTGATTAATTCAAAAACACGATAAAATGGATGAAAAGGCCACTTCAGCTGAGGATTACAATCAAATCATCGCCGTCTTTTTACAGTAAAGCAGTAAAGCATCCGATTTGACTAAATGTGTCACTCTAAAGAACCGTTTTAGAAGTACATGAAAATTAGATTATTTAAAGAAATAAGTAATAGTAGGAGTTATGATAATGGATCTTAACTGTTTTACAGTTTTTCTTTTGTGATCTTTTGGCTTTTTTTTTTTTTTTTTAAACAAAATAGAACTAAAAACTGCTCACATTGGCCACATGCGGTTCTCTCTAAAGAACAGCGTGCTTTACATAATGGGGTTAAAGCTCCACAGCTAAGCTGCTCTCAGGGTCGGTACTCTCTCCACCGCTTACTGCTTCAATGGACGCGGCTTTGGCTGTGCTAATGGCTGCCATTGATCAAGTAACGCAGAATCCAAAAATAACACAGACCAAACTAAGGATGTGAACCTGGTGTCAGGTGCTTTACCTGATTGTATGCCTGTGATCACCACATCCCCAGTGTTTACTTGAATGAAAACATTGTTTACATATATTTACGGATGTTCTTTTTTTTATGTCAGAAATGCTTTGTTTTAAAACAGCTGGCCTGAAACTAAACTGACCCTCAGTACTATAGTACTTCTAATGCCTTAATTCCTCACTTCCTTACATCATAGCACCACTCATGTTTTGCCATACATATCTCAAACATATGCTGTTTTTTAAAACTCAGTTAGAGGTTGTTTTTAAAAGCCTAAAGGCCTACTAACACGAGATGAGTCCAAATTCACCGCTAAGACTTAGCCTTTCCCCTTAGTTTGGCATGTCAGATGCAGCAGTGTCCCAAACTGCTTTTTACATGTAAAAACATTAAATATCTGAACCACCAAAACACATAGCAATGAGCTTTTAGGCTTTACTGACATGTTTATCATGTATTCTTCTGTAGTGTCCTTGGTGTCTCTCTTCAAGGTATGAGAAAATAAGATTGTATGATGACATGATGGTGGCATACAACTTATAATAATGAAATATTTTTATATGCCCCCAACCATGACCTTAAACACCAATATGTCTGCTTGTATTAAACTAGATCCTATTAACAGCTGCTTTAGAGAAAGCTGATCAGAATTTCTAAATTTCCTTTTTTCCAATTTTTACATACAAATAGCAGTAAAGGATTATTTTGTGAACATGTGGGAAAATCCAAAGAAGCAGTGCTGTTAGCCTGTGTCGCTAATGGTAATTGCTGTGGTCACGGAGTACACTAATAAACTAATCCCACTGGTTTTTAAACCGGAAATTGGATTTGGTTAAATTGGGTTAAATTTCATTGTCTGATGCAAGATAACATCGATGGTCACCGGTGTTGTCACTGCAGTTTACTGTTTTTAACAAATACCATTTATATTACCTATTTATCTTTTTGCCTGTTGATAACTAGCAACTCTAAATTAATTATTTTAGTCATTGATTTCAAATTATTTCCTTAGAGTCATGAAAAGGCTTGATATGAAATTCAAACTGTTACTTTCTAAATATGCATGACATTTAATCCAAATGAGGAATGATCTGTTTACGTTTCCTGGGCAATAATTTTTGAGTTTGTCCTTTATTTAGCCAATTTAACAACCAATGATTTTTCTGCACACAAACACTAACAAAACTTAAAGAACACACAGAGAGGAACACACAGCAGACATATCTTTACCTACATGACATGCTGAGGAAGAGAAACCGGCCGTAGCAGAGACACAGACACTGACAGACGCACTCTTCTCTGAACATCTCTCGCCCTGAGCTGCCTTTACTCCTCCTCATCATCATTGTTCCCATGCATCACCTCCCTTCCCCTGTTTCTCCCTCTCCTTTCTTACCTCCTCCTCCACTCAGTCAGCGGTATCGTCTGTCATCTTCATGTAAACGACACCGACAACCGCGGCAGCTGCAGCAAGCGCCTAGCGAGCGTCTCTGGTTAATGTTTCAAAAGCTCTGGGTTTGTCTGTTTACCGCACGGTGAAGACCCACAGAGGCGCATCCTCTTTGCTCAACAATGGATTTATTTCATTTTTTTTGGCGCTCATCATTGAACGAACCACTGAATAAAAACGTACTTTTTGTTTACAAATTTTAATTCAACCAGGCTAGAGATAGATTGTGTTGTATTAACATCACATTAGGCTTTAACTATAAAATAATCAGTATAAATTCCACGTTTGCCCAACACTAGGAAAATTAAGGCTTGCGTAATTGTTTTGATTTTCTTTTTAGTTCAGGTGTTACATTGCACATTGATAAAGTTAATACACATCGACGCAGGTTTAAAATGTATCAACATTTTTAATTTTATCAGTTTTTTTTACATGTCTTTTGACCGCAAAAATTGTGTCATACCCAAATTTATGTCACACAGCCTTGTATCGGAAATAATATAAAATTTTTATATATCACCAAGTAATTTTTTAGTGTGATATAATGTAAAATACACTATATTCCTTAAATACACCCATCCTGACTCATATGGTATTCTTTCTATTTATTCCAGGAATTTGACACTGCTTAGTAGAACTACATTAAACAAACCTAGAGGTTACTTTCCAGATCAGCACAAAAAACTGCTTACTTTGTCAGAAACTACCCAGTACTTTCTCGAAACTTTGATAAAACATTCTGTTCACTGGATCCTTTTTGATAAGTTGCGTTCAGGTACCTACCTGGTTTCCTTCAGTAACTTTATAAGTATTTTACACTTTTGTTGCGTCTTGTCTGAAAACAATAATACAGTCAGAGCTAGTAAGGAGAAAACTGATGTTTGTGTGGGTTTATTAGCCAAGCTCATGAACTAAATCCATAACAAAACTGTCACGATTCGATGTCACCACTAGAGGGGGTAGTATGTGCAACTTTTTTTATGATTCCCTCTTATTAAAAAATTATTGCAAGGTCAGTGACTAAGTTTTTAAACCTTTTGGCTTCAAATGCAAAAATTTATATATAAAAACTAAAGTTATTTGCCTTTTAATTAGTTTATAAATGTAATATGTGCTTGCATCTCTCATCTATTGCTGAGCTCATACTGAGCTGCTGCCACTCGAGCCTCTTTGTGCAACCGTCCCATGTCATTAGGCAGATGAAAAGCTCTGCTCTCTAGCATGGGACCCAGGGGAGATCTGCTCAATGACTCATTCAAATTAGGAAGCTGGAGGAGTACGGCGGGGGACACACACTGCTGCTGCTGCTGGGGAAATGAGTGGCAAGCTGTGAAAGTCACTATGTCTCTGCCTCATTCTGTCTGTCCACACTTTATGTTTGACTGTTTCTCTATCTTTGCGATTAATTCAGACATGCATAGAGATCACAGGAGGACAAATTGCACCTGTCAAATGTTGATTCTGTGCAAAGAACGCAGAAAAAAGCAGCAATGCAATCACCTATACACCTCAGATGGAGCCCTGATGACGGACAATTGTAATGTTATTAATTGTACTCTATTTTCTTATCCATCCATCTGGTATTAAGTCGCTGAGGCAGCATCCCAATCAGATGATCATAAATGTTAACTGCCTCCTCTTGATGTGGAGGAGCAGTTGCTGTACTCTGAGCCTCTCCTAGATGACCAAACTTCTCCTTTGTGACCAAGACCACAAAATACTTAAACTTCTCCACTTGGGGGCAGCACCTCTAACCCAAACCAGAGACGGCCTTCCATCCTTTTCCAGCTCAATACAGGACTTGGAGGTGCTGATCTTCCGCCGCCTGCTTCATACTTGAGTGCATGGGCAAACTTGGCAGACTCAAACGGCTGCCTATGCAGACCAAGCTCTGCCATGGGTTGTTCAGAGACCAAACATCCTGTTTCAACATGCTCTGGTGCCACATACTCCCACAGTGTCCTCCACAGGACTCTCAAAGTGAAACAGTCTAAAATCCTTAACTATGTCCACACAACCTTAGTAACTTTGTTGGGTGAACTGCGATGCACCCTCCAGGACGTTGCTGAAGGTGCAGAACTGGTCTGGTATGTCAAAGATAAGACTATTAGCCAGAGTCTGTTGGAGGGGACTTTGCATTTTGACAGCTACTATAACACTTGAACAGGTCTCTCCGAACTCTTTAGATCAGCATTTATGCTTCATTTGCTGAGGATGCTGTGTCATGAAGCAAGCAGTTAGGTGGTCAAGCAGTTTCACTGATCTATACTTAAAGTATCAGGATATTGCTGACAACAGATATAAGAGACTTCAACAACATGCTTTCTGTACTTTCATTCACCAGAAGGACAGAAGATACTATACTTGACCCGGATCTTTGCAGGACTTGACTGAAGGGTAGTGTGCAAGCAAATGCCTTTCAATCATCTGCCTAAAGGAAATGCTCCTCGTAGCGTGTCAAATGTTTTAAAACAATGGTACCTTAATGAAGGTGAGAGGTGACAAAACTTTAGCCTGTCAGATGGGTAAACCCATCTTAGTGTAAAGTGAATGTGTGTTAAAGAAAGGGGGAACCAGACCTCCGTCCTGAGCGCTGAGTACGTTGAGAGCAAAGAGCATGGCGTTGGAGAAGGTGGTGGCCTCCTCCTTGCTGGCAAAATTCAGGCCGTAGACCTGCCTGGCGTCCCTCCACTGATG
>JAVLVB010000374.1:2007373-2024907 GCA_032876305.1 Orestias chungarensis
ATATATATATATATATATATATATATATATATATATATATATATATATATATATATATATAAACGTTAAATCTAAATGTAAAATTTTATATGTGAAATCTAAATGCTAAATGCGGGTGGACGCTCCACTGGTGGCCTGGATCAAAAACTACCTAACAGGCCGCCCACAGTATGTAAGACTGCAACACACCACATCAGACATCATACGGAGCAGTACGGGAGTCCCACAGGGAATAGTACTGTCTCCGTTCCTGTTCAAGCTCTACACTTCTGATTTCAGGTTTTGCTCACAGTCCTGCCACCTGCAGAAGCTCTCAGACGACTCTGACATCGTGGGCTGCATCAGCAGGGACCAGGAGCCCGAGTACAGGAGTGTGGTGGACAGGTTCGTGGAGTGGTGTGGGCTGAACCATCTGCAGCTTAAAGTCGGGAAGACAAAAGAGCTGGTGGTGGACTTCAGGAAACAGAGGAACCGCCCAGACCCCGTCATCATCAACGGCTCAGCTGTGGACATAGTGGAGGACTACAAATACCTCGGTGTCCACATAGACAATAAACTGGACTGGTCCAAGAACACACACACTGTCTACAAAAAAGGTCAGAGCAGACTTTACTTCCTCAGGAGGCTCAGATCTTTCAAAGTCTGCAGGACCATGCTGCAGACGTTCTACCACTCTTGGGTCGCCAGCGCCATTTTCTACGCTGTCGCGTGCTGGGGCAGCCGGCTGAGGACGGCTGACACCGACAGACTCAACAAGCTCATCAGGAGAGCTGGCTCTGTCCTGGGACTGGAACTGGAGTCTGTGGTGGAGGTGTCAGAGAGGAGGATGCTGAGGAAGCTGCTCAGCATCAAGGACAACACCTCCCACCCCCTACATGCCACGCTGACGGCCTGTCAGAGCACCTTCAGCCGGAGACTGAGACCGCCGAGAGTCACCACAGAACGCCACAGGAGGTTTTTCTTACCTGTTGCAGTCAAACTGTACAATACCTCTTCCATCTGCAGGAGGGATAAATAGGGATAAATAGTAGTGTAGTTATTGTTATATGTTGATTGTGTACTGTACTGTGTTGTATGTGAAATGAGTGTGTCGTGTTAATTGTTAATTGATACTCTGTAACCCTGGCAAAACAATTTCCTCCGGGATCATTTAAGTCTAACTTATCTTATCTTATCTTATCTTAAATGTAAATGTTAAATCTAAATGTAAATCTATCTAATTTAGATATAGGGTTTAGATTTAACATTTACATTTAGATTTAACATTTACATTTAGATTTAATATTTAAATTTAGATTTAATATTTAGATTTAGATGCATATTTAATATTTGACCTAAATATGGAGAAAATGCGAATTTCTTATACAAATAGTTAATGACCACTTACCACAGGAAGGCTTTAATAAGGCTTATTTTTCATTGTAGTTCATCAAGAGCTATTTAAGCATATTCAGATAACAGTCTTGGACCTTTGGGTCTAAATAAAATCAATTACTGTAAAATCAACTGGTCCAATATGCTGGTAGTTTTGGCCTTGTTAAGCTGATAACTGTTAAAGGAAGCTAGTTAAAACCACGACCTGGATACCTGGATCGTATTATACTTGGATTGACATGATTAAGACTTTATAATGGGAATCAACTAGAGTACATTAAGCTGTTAGGAGATTCGTAACTGTATTTATCTGTATCAGCTAAATATGAATTTTACCTGCTAGACAATTTTCCCATTCCTCCATTACTTATAAAAAAAACACCAAGATTCTTTACCTCTTTAGTTATGTGTAGAAACTTACTTCAAACTGGATGTGTTTCACTGTTCCTCAGACTAAGAGGAACTGCTTTAGACTCAGCTACCAACTATTCATCTTCAAGAAGGCGACCCTGGTGTTGCTAAAACCAGACACCCACCTTTTCAAGCCAATACTTTGAGATTTTACTCATGATACCTCTAATATCAGTTTTATTACCAAATGTTTTCAAAATGTCTAATCTGTTGGGGTAAACACAGGGATTGAATCTTTACTGTCACTGGAAGAGTCCCTGTGTGACATCTTGCACTTACAACCGCCATATGTTCAGCTGTGGTTGGGTGGATTGGCCAGCACTGGTTGTCATGGTTTTCATGCTATCATGTGGTGATCCTGTGGTAACCATGGAGCCCCTGGTTCACAGCATTCCCCTAAAATCTTTTTTCCAAGATCCATGATTAAACATCTATATTTCTCCCACAGTCAAACCATCCTATCTTATGTCCCTTATTTGTAGCTCCATCTGTGTGACACACAACTCTTGCAGAAATATTCCATTTTGCTTTGGTTTCTCATCATTCCACCCTGTTCCTCTGTTCCTATCCCTCATGTAATTTCCACCATATGCTCTTCTACTGTAGTTTCCCAAGGTTTCTTACCGTCATAATTTACTAATAACTCAATGAACAAACAAAAAACACAAAGAAACAGGAATACATGTTAAAGAAAGAGGAATGTTGTATAGTAGTAGTCTTAGGCTTACTCTCTGCAAGTGAAAATATATAAAACCACTTCCCTATTAAATAACGTTGTATGTTTGCCAATAATCTCATAAAATATGTTAACTGAGTTCATCTATGCATTCAAATCAGAAAGAGAGTAAATGATTTGATGTGTTGAGAGGAAGGCGAGTGTGGTAAATGCACAAGTGACAAGATTCCTGTTAACTGCAAGTTGTGATCAAGAGAATTTGGTGGCGTAGGGGATACCGCGACCCACATGTGAAGGCCTTGAATCTTTGACTTGGCTGTCGCGGGTTCAATTCCTGGAGCTGTTGACATTTGCCGCATGTCTTCCCCCCTTTCCTGTCAACTTACTTACAAAAAAGGGACACTAGAGCCCACAAAAGACTACCTGGAGGGAAGAACAAAATAGAAGGTAAAAAAAATATTTTTTAAATAAATCTCTGTGTATAATGAAACTAAATAAGAGTGTATCTGCTTATCTGTGGAATAGAACTGCCCAACTCCATTTTCATTTTAAACAGCAAAAAATTAGATCTCCTTGTTTCTAGATATAGTAATAACTATGAAATGATGTCTTTGCCCCAAATAAGTATCCATTGCATTAAATCGGATTTGGTAAATGTGATAGCTTGAATTACTTTTGTGGAAACAGATATTGTGGAAAGGGACTGTACAGACAGGACATCTTCGGTATCGTGCTATTCAAAGATGAGCGGCTGTTAAACCGAGAAGAAATCCTAAATCATGGCATAGATCGGTCTGCTGGTCCTGTTAGTGGACGGTCCAGCTGTGACTTCTGCTGCATCATGAAGAAGCTCTGCCAAGCTGTGACAGTGACACGCTTTAACCCAAAATAGCTGCTTTACCAGCAATGAGGTCTGGTCAGCCTAAAAGCTCCTTAGCGGGGCAAAACTCCAGCTGAGTCCATTAAAGCTGCACTAATCAGAGCTGTAAGACGATAAATTGCCAAATATATTTCATATTGGATTACAAAGACATCCTAAACTATAAATGCAAAGATAGCGATCAAATAGTAATTTTTTTTGGTCTGTTTGTTTGTTTTATGAAAGTCAAATAAAGAATTGGGACATGTGCTTTGAGGAGTTCAATCAACTTTGTAAAAGCCTGATCAGTGCAACTCTAAGTAAAACCAAATGCCATTGTCTTTACCACAAAGGATGACGTCTGAGCTGTTGCAACACCTAAGTGCAACAGCTCCATCCAGCACAGTTGTATCCCAAAGACAAAGAGAGGGGAAGCTGTTGCTGATCTGAGCATGCGCCTTCAGCAGCCCTGCGATACGAGCATGACTGCAGCCGTTGGCTGTGGGATGCAACAAGCCAGCCTGAACACTTCCAGTTTTGATTGGAGGGAGAGAAAAAATCTGACAAAGGAACAGAAAGAAGTACACAGAGAGAAAGAGGACAAAAGAGGCTCACAGGCTCCCAAAGGAGGACTGGATGTCCATTATTGGCATATCTAACCCCAACTGCAGCACTATCAGCTTCTCTGTTGTGAACTTGGCCAGCTCCTTCATAGGCAATCAATGCTGCCTGGTTCTCCCAGGGTGCTAACAGTTTTCTGCACAGCTAGCTAATACATAACATCCAGCCCCATCCCCCTGCAAAGGCAGTCAGGCACTTACAGCAGCACTCATCACAAGACAGAAAAAACCCTATATGCTGCAGCAGCAGCTGGAGGATCTGTTGGGGAAAAAAAATAATTTGGCATTAACTAAATTATGTGTGGAAATCAAAACCGACCGGCAGTGATGGAAGCCAGGGGATTTATTTATCACTGATAACTCTCAGATTTCTCATTCACTGATGGATCCACCAAAAACAGCATCCTCTGGTTTAAAAGCCTACCTGACTTTGAACTCGGCGAGCTGCGGCTGCACGCCAGGCTCAGCACAGTAGATCTGCGGGAAGTAGAATCGATGCGACTGCAGGTTGATGTCCATGGTGAAGGATTCAAGAGTTTAGGGTACACAGCTAAAACCAACACATATGCACACACAGAAAAAGAAAAAGAAGCGGGCAGTCTCAGGTGCTTTCTTCTTTGTCTGGCCTGAAATCAGTCACTGACACTCCCACTAAAGGTCGGAGTCATTCCAGTCACCTTCTCCGTCAATGGTTGCAAAGGTTGGAAAAAGCTACCGCCACAAAGGCAACTCCTTCCTCTTCATCTCCTCCATGCACCGGACACGTAGACACCTTCCGCTGTCTGGCACCGATTAGGCACACTAACCTATTTCCCCACTAGCAGCCACTGTACACTCAGCAGCTCTGAGAGCAAGAACAAAGATAGCTCTTAAATAAGAGGCTGTCTTTCAAAGAATTAGGAGCAAAAATGCTGCAGTCCAGTCACAAGATCATCCTTTAGGAAGTTAAAGATGCGATTGTAGGAGAGAAAACCAGAATTGTGCATGAAAGAATTGCCTGAAATATGAAGGCAGTCCTCAGCCGCATACAGAAGACTGAATGGGGAAAGAGAGTCCTTTGGCTTTACGCTTCAGAGGCAGAAGAAAGAGGAGGGTGGGGGAGTCAGAGAGATGGAGACCAAGAGAGAGATTCCCGGTGTTGTGAGGCGTTGCCCTCACGCCGTCTCTCTCCTCTATGTCTCATTGGATTACCTCCTCCTTTTCTGTGCTCCCTCCCATCCTCCATCCTTTCCCCCTCCCAGCTGTGACGGGAGGGAGATGATGGGCTACCAGCCTCGACCCCTCCTCCTCGTCCTCCTGCTTCTCCCGCTCCTGTGGCCTGATTGGTCAGTGCTGCGATGCGTAAGCCCTGGTGGGGAGAAGGAACAGCGGCGAACAGGACGAGCAACAGATTTTAATTCATCTGATGGGTCTTTGTTGCTTCCAGACTGGCGTGGAACAAACACAAGTCCCCAAAACATAGTACGTGCTGGGCAAATTGTCCTTACAACGTACTGAATACAAGGCATCACACCCACATTACATCTTTGTATCTTCACAAGGTATTTACATAGTCTTTAAATCATTGTTCATTGATTCATATAGCGTAACCCTAATACTTACCCTAACCTGGACTCAAGTCCTAAACGTAACCTTTAAACCAAAAACACTACTTTGTTGTTATAGGGCCCAGATTTTGGGGCTTAAAACGTAGTATTTGTTGGAAAAAAACGTAGCTTACAAGGTGAGAAAGATGCTAGAACACACACACACACAAAATATACTCACAGAGGGTTAGGTGTAGTTCTATGTATGTACAGGCACTGATCCAGCAGCTTAAGCTCGATGCTCATAAACATTAAGTGATGGAGGTGGAATCAGAGAAATAAACATCTGCTCTGTACATTTTGAGTGTAAACATTTTAAAGCATGTTGCATACTGCTCATTTACACACTACAGTACACTACAGAACGCGACTGAACGTCTTTTAAAGTCTACGTGTAGTTTCATCTTTTCGGATTCAACCTCTAATCTCAGCGACAGTTTTTAACATGGAAAGCAGTTTAGGCGCTGAGCCACCGACGTTCCCAGAAAGTACAACCAATCGAGTTGGTTTCTGACACAAACCCAGCACCTCTCACATGACCAGCATGTGTCCTGCTCTGTTCAGCCGGAAGGAGTTTCCAGCGATGGCTCTGGATTGCTAGATGACACAGTTATTCCTGTAATCGATGTGCGGCGGACAGCACAGCTTAGGGTAAAGTGCTCTACCCCCCAACAGAGTTAAATCTTCATTTATGTCTGTTGGAAATACCCAAGCGCATCAACAAGTCCCGCATATTTTATTTTTTTACGTAAAATTGATGGCCAAATCCTGCATGCCGGGAATTTTCCTGCTGATGAAAAATAAATGATAGCAAGACAATCTCAAAAATTATGGATGAATGTAATTCTAAATATAAGGAACTAGTCGTCTATGTGAAACGTTTAGTCCTGTCATGTGTTTGGAACATGTGAGCCACTTTGAATGCACTAATTTGCTGAACAGTGCATGTACATTAGGATCCACGTTGGGAGATTCTCATGACAGAATTTTAACTTTCGCGTGATTTTACTGACTTTTCACCTTTTTGCTGTTCTCATATTCGAAGATCAACTCGCAACCCAATCCATATGTGTTCCCTGCTGATGACACTAATGGAAGCTTGATGAAGAATATAAAAGGCTCTTACAAAAAGATTTTGCCTGATTGTGATTTTCAAACAAATCAAAGGAATTCTGTTGTAAAAGCATCACTTGATAGTATCCCCCTGTTTGTTGTGGAACATAATTTGCAATTATTTATTAAGAAGCAAAAATATTGGTAAGGTATTTCCAAAATGTAAATAAAAAAAATATGCAGATGGGAAGCGGAGATGAGAGTGGAAGAGGCAGGCCCATTTCATATGAAAATGTTTAGATTATTTTCACCATATAAAAGCTATAGCACATAATTTAATGAGACAAATCAATGCAAATCCTTTCAAAAAACCACTAACTTAACACACTTGTGGCACTATTTGCGAAGCAGCCAATCCAATTTGTTTTTCTTTAGCTCTACCGTCCATGTTTTGTATTTTTATCTATATAAAAAAAAGCACTTATAAATGGGCGTCTCACATGTTCACATATTTTAGATGCTCAGGGGCCACTGTGGTCCCTGACACCCCCGGAGCCTGGTTTTAAGCCGATCCAAAGTTAAAAATCACTGAAACTTCTTTTAACTTCAGCAGGACATCTCTGTTTATCTCACAAAATGCTTTTAGACTTTTAAAAACCTCATAAACTGACTGAAACATCACAGAGTTTAAAACCATCACCAGCTGCCGGGACAGTAAATCTTTCCAAAGGAAATCAGGGAGAAAAGATCAACAGGGACTTAAGGAAGAGAATAAAATACACTATTAATAGATTGAAGGGTAAGTAAGCCAAATTCATTATTAAACACAACAAGACAGACCAAAATGTGCAGTTTGGGAAGGACAGACCAGGAGACTCTATGAGATGGAAATCAGCCACACGGAGGGAGGAATTGTTGAGAGTATGACCAGAACATGGAAAAGATAAGAGGAAAAGATATGGAGAGAAAAGAGGAGAAAGGTACAAATGACATCCAGCTCAGTCTGTGCACAACCATCCCCCACCGCCCTCTGTCAGGTCAGAGCCAGCAGCAGCAGCAGGCTGCATTCTAATATTAAACTGGACGACTTTGCTCAGAGTGAGTAAACACAGGCCACAGTGTGAGCATGTGTGCACTGTAGCCAGCTACCCTAACCTGCCTATTAGCGCACAGCGGGAGGGACGGACGGCCTTCTGCCTCGCACACAGCATGGGTGGGAGAGTTTTTTCATACAGGACGACGTGAGGAGGATGCGATCGACCTTCAGGTAAATGACTGAATCTCAACGGGCTCAGATGAGGAAAGACTGGATGCTGCGAAGTAAACAAAGCTGGGAGCAAATTTTTGTATATTAAGGCATGAATATCTCCTAGTAATTTGGTTCAAAAGTCCAAAGAAATCCTTCTGTGACTATTTACAGCTTCTAACCAGAAATATTCAATATCACCAGCAGATGCTATTTAAGAATGAAATATTAGTTTATTTTAAATTATGAAAACAGGCATGATGATTGAAAATATGAAATCTTTTAGACCATCAAGCTTGTTTTATGTGTAAAAACAGTAATAACAAGGAAATCCCTACTTGGTAAAATTTGGTAAAACTAAAGCATTTCAGATCTTTTTACACATTCACAAAAAACAAACTCCTCAAGACTCTGGATGATATTTCATCAGATTTAATCATATATGCTTAATTAGGTCATCCTGCCGATGCAGAGAAGCATTGACCACCACAGTAACAATGAGGGGGCATCTTCTAACGCCATGCTGTCGCTCTTAATCAGTCCCACTAAAAAAAAGGCATAATATCTAGATCTGTGATGTAATCTGCCCTTCATCTCCCTGAATTCACCCGTAAGCAAAGAAACGAGGAGGGATGGGGGATTAAATGATGACGAGAGAGAGGATCTCTGACAGTTACTGTCACACAATCTCTTCCCGTCGCCTCGGGACTCAATATGAGCCCAAGCAAAACATCTTTGTGACTCAGACGAGACGCGCTTTTGTAATCACGCCACACACCAACGAGCGGCGAAACAGAACTTTTCCCTCTCATTCACAAAAAATAAAAAAATATGATCATCCCTCTTCGACACTCAGACACATGTGTGTGCTGATCAGGATGACTGCTCGGCCTTCCGATGCCTCAGCATGCTTAATTACAACTCATGAGCTAGGCTGTTATCGCCCAAAATTAGCCGTTTCATCCTAACAGGCACGTGCGCTCACACCTGCCGCTTGATAGAGGCCAACGCAAAGCTTCACGATCTATCTCTGAGTATGCCAGAATGATTTTAGACAAATGTGACTGATGTATTGTCTACACAGATGTTTTGGAGCTTCAGATTCATGCATTCATTCATCAGTCACCCAGAGGGAGCCTAGAAAAGAGACATGGGACACATTTTCGGCCAATGCCCTTTTGTAGTGTAGAAGATAGTCAATACGCTGTTTAGTCAATACACTATTTAGAATCTAGTCAATACACTAACTCACAAAGCTCATGCCAGGTTTGACTTGCATCTAGTCCCGTCGGCCTTCCAGTAAACTGAACCGCAACTAAAGAAAAGCATCCCCATAGCACCACTTTGTTCACCTGTAGGATAGTTTGCTTAATGTAGTGTTTGCTTTTGGTCAGCGTACAATGTTTTGCATGTAGGCAAGTATTTCTGCCTCTCCCATGAAGGCCAGGTTTGTGAGGAACCTGACTGACGTTACGTTAACGCAGCAACCAAAAACCAGTAATTCCTTATGGCAGTTTCAACGTCCCATTTCACACTTTACCAGTCTTTTACATCATTGACGTGAGACATCCATCACAATTCTGCATCAGAAGAAGCCCATCCATCCATTTTCTGTACACCCTTGTCCCTATTGGGGTCGGGTGAGTCTGCTGGTGTCTATCTCCAGTTTACAATGGGCGAGAGGAAGGGATGCACCCTGGAGAGGTCGCCAGTCCATCTCAGGGCAACACAGACGTACAGGACAAACAACCACTCATTCACACACTCACACTTAAGGACAATTTACAGTGGCCAATCAGCCTAACTGTCATGTTTTTGGACTGTGGTAGGAAGCCGGAGTACCCGGAGAGAACCCATGCAAACTCCTTGCAGAAAGACCCAAAGTGGAATTGAACCCAGAGCCTTCTAGCTGCATGGCAACAGAGCTACCCACTGCACCACTGTGCAGCCCCCAGAAGAAGCCAAATTTGGAAATTGTGGAGGTCCTGAAGCAAGCAGGGCCGAGTTTTGATTCCTTTATTCTTAGCTTCCATCATCGTCTCATGTCTTGTGGCGATACAGAGTGCTTAGCGCATTTAAAACTGATACATTTATTAGTAAAATGTGCGCTTCTGCCTCTCCAAATGCATGTAGATTTGGGTTTGGAAACCGTTCACTCAAACATCTGATGACGACCACATGTAAACAATAGTATGAACGACCACAGGAAATAAATGGGATTTCAGCAAAAGGTCTCAATTAAGCATGGAGACTTGTCCTGTAAACAAACTGTGTAACCTGAGCTGTGGATCTCGGCAGCTGCCCCTCCAATTAATGGTGAAGCCTGTTTTAGTAGGTTTGTAGCTTTTTCATATTGTTCCAGATTTCCTGGCTCTAAAGATGCTTTTTATTCAAAAAAATGGTCTCGAACAAACTAATTAGTGTATTTACTTGGACTGGATTTCATTGGGGAGTATTATAGAAGCGACTTAAGGCCAATTTGTGACACACTTTTCTCATTTTTCTATGTAATCCATGCACTTTCCAGTTACAGTGCTCTATGTAGAGTTGCTCACATCCATTCTAAAAGACAGACGAGGTCGAGCTCTTTCTGTCCGCTATCAATAAAACAAACATTTACATTTCACACTTTGCAATTAGAGTTTCATGAAACCACCCAGAATAAAACAGCTTGTGGGTGTTAGCGACGAGAGGAAGCCACAGCTAACTAACAGATTATGTTACTTAACATGAAGACTGTTTAGTTTATTTTCAATGAAACAAGCATGACTAAGAGAATATTCAAATTTATGAAATCCACTTCAGTTTGCATAAAGTCCTTTGAAGTACTCTAGAGACAAAGTACAAAATACAGAGTTGCACCATTGCCTTGCAGCAAGAAGGTTCAATTCCACCTTGGGTCTTTCTGCAAGGAGTTTGCATGTTCTCCTTGTGCATGTCTGTGTACTTCTGCTTCCTCCCACAGTCCAAAACCATGACTGTTAGGCTGATTGGATACTCTAAATAAAGTCAAGCTCTTTCAATGCGCTGCTTTCCTACCATTGCCGTGAATATGTCCGAAAAGAACCACAAGCTCCAACTCTGAGCTTTGTCTGTTCAGGTCGAACTGAACAGGATTTCAGAAGACACGCGTGAAGCTACAGGGAAGTGTTGGTTTATTTCGATGTTGCCACCTCGAGAACACCAGCATGTGGTAAACTGCCGTGAATCACGGCTGCATGAAAAAAAAAACTCACTTTTATATGATGTTGCTAATCTTTTCAGTGAAATGTAAAGCTTGTTTTTATCTTAATTGTTGTAAAATATAGAGCAGAGCAACAGAGAGGCCTCCTGTCCAGGGTGTGCCCCTCCTCTTGCTCAATGACTGGTGGAGAAAGTTACCACACGCCCCCCAGAAACATGCAAAGGTAAGCAGGTATAGATATGTGCTACTGATCCAGCACATATAATGAATAAAACACATTAAAAGCTGTGAAAAACTAAAGGGTATGAATATCTCTGCAACTGTAACTATCATCATATCAATATTTATCTGTCACCTTTATTCATTGAAGTCCATGCTGGGGACAAACATTCAGAAACATGCTAACTACAACCAAATACCAATTAAGCACTTCCTTCCTAGCTGCTCCTCCTGTTTAACAGTCCAGCTCTTGAGCGCCACCCAACGTCTGCGCAGCGGCACTGCAGCTGATTGGGTGCAGAACTTTCGCCTAGTTACATCCCAGCTGATCGGTTCTCCTCTGCCAACCAGTAAACCCACTGCCTGCATCCCAGAGACAGAGGAGTTTACTAGGAGGTGTGCGAAGGAGGTCATCCCAATCCCTGCATGCTCACATCATCTTTTATTGTTTGTTTTAGTCGATTTGAAGCGTTTATGGCCAAATCCGAGCGCAATCCAGGCCTGCTGTGTGATTTCCACATGTCTAACTTGTTTATATCTGCAGACAGCCTCCACGTGACACATAGAAGGAAGCCTCTCCCCCTCAGCCTGCTCAGCAGATCAGATCACATCCATAATATCAATTTTCTGTCGATTAAAAACGGTGGATCTGTCGATCAGTGGCATTCTGGTGATGCTGGTATGAATAGATGTTTCAACAATGTCTCCAAGCACATGTGATCTCACAAGGAAATTTGATTTAAGACAAAAATAAATAAATAATCCAACTCTTGGATTTTACCTCATTTTGCGCCGCTCTCCTTCTGAATGAGTCTATTTATGATAACCTGTCACCTGCTCTGATCTGTCAGAGACTGCGGCTCATGGTGCGTCTACGAGCCTCCCGCTCAGTCGAAGCCGTCTCCGGGGGGGAGCTGCGCGGCTCTCTCGGCGACAGGAGACCAGGCGGAGTGGCTGACGGCGGCTGGGAGCGCAGCACCTGACTGGAGCGTCGGGTTTGTGTCGCACGGCAGCGCCCTCTGGCGCCGGCGTTAGGTTTTGTTAACTGATTATAAATCTGATATAATCCTTCTCATTCACAACAAATCCAACTACAGTCAAACTAAAGAAGAAATAAGAATAAGGAATAAGAAATACTGAAAAGTGCTCCAATCATTTATTTATTTGAATCCAACTGTTTGGACCTGGTGCTCCGTCAGATGCTGCGTCCTGGCGCTCCTCTGCTCTCCACCTCTCATTGGCTCGATGGCGCACTGACTGAGGGGAGGAGAGGCTGCCAGCGCCGTGCAGCAGCTGAAGCCACGTTCAGATGCCTGTGTGGAGCTTGGGAACGAGAGACGAGCTCAGAAAATGAACCACAGAAAATAAAAGGGGGAATTGAAGCTGCTCTTACTGGCTGAACTGAGTGGAGGAAAGCGGCGCTCTGGGGTTGAACCGCCGGACTCGTGTTGCCTGGGCGGTTCTGCCATGTTCCTGGATCAGATCAGAGTCGGGATCATTAAGAAAGTTTTTACCTGCCAACCACAAACTTGGGTCTAATTTTATTCCACATTATTCAAGGTGGCAGCATGTTGGAATAGCTCCTCAACTTTCCTTATTTTAAAAATTTTACACAAACCATTTCTTGTTGTTTTGGATGCTGTACAGCTGGGATGATTTTTTATTGACTCTTTTATACATTTTGCTATTTTGTTATGATGCATAACCATAGCACCAGGGTGGTTTTACAACAGGCAGCAGCTGAATAACATTGTAAAAGCAGAAATAATATGACAACTGAAGCCAAAAATCCCAGAGGAGTTAAAAAGGAGGAGCCTCCATTCCAGTCAGCCACCTTAACATCTTTTCATTCTTAAAATTATCTTATCCTGGTAAAATAAAAAGCAACTCTGTGCTATGTTCTCAGATTTGCCCTGCAAACCTTTTCATACCCTATTAACTTCTATTCGGATGCTGTTAAATTACAACCACATACACAATGTATTTTTGGTTCATTTGATGTAGGTCTACTACTCGTGATGTCATGACACAGAGGAGTTGAATAGAGATCAACACTTTTCAGATTTCTAATCTTAAAACATACAGAAAATTTGGCTCATTTTTCTGTCCGCCTCACAACTAAACATCTGGTTTTTGTTAATCACATAAAATCTGAATTACCTTTGCAACATGTCAATGTGCATGAAAGGAAATGAACATAAGCTGCCACGGATTCCTGCACTGTAAACTTCTGATTCGCTTTCAGTGAGAGGGAGGAGAGCCAAACCCAAACCGAAAACGGTGAGCTAACCTTCCTCGTAGTGAGCATCCGTCCTCTGAGCTTTATCCTCCCGGATCCTGCGTCCGAAGGACATGTTGTAGGTGGTGTGAAACCTAAAGGAAGGGTTCTCATACTGAGAGGGAGACAACAGGCGTCATAACAAACTGGAGTTACAAACCCCCAAATTATCTCAAGGAAAAGTCTGAACCTGCATAGTCAAAAATAACGCTCTACAAGGTAGAGATGACTATATGAATCAAAATGTAGGGGAGAGTGGGGACAGTTGCAACACTGCAGTTTTTTCCAATCAGAAACAAGCTAGAGCGGTAACCCTCCTTCATGCTAAGGGACTACAACCATTTCACCAAAGAAAAGAACCAAAAAACGAGGTCAAAAAGTACAAAAATTAAGATCAGATTTATATTCTCTTAATATCTCAACTGTTTTTTCATTTATCCAAGATAAATAATAAAAAAATAATGCCCACAACCATGCAATAATGAATATAGTATGTGCTAACTAGATGCCTGTTTGATATCAAAATATCTTAAAAACATTTGCCGTTTTCTTTTGTAAACCTTAATGCAATCCACAAACATCAGGAAGTAAGTAAGGAAGTATTACCGGATCCAGACCCCAAGGAACCATCATTGCTGACTCCTTCTGGTGGGTTGACATTTTGGTTATTGTCTCTCTTGGCGGTTACTGTTTACGTTACCATAGATACACACGATTACTTTGTTTTATTACAAAACTTTGTTTATTTGTTGTTGTCGAGGGCAGATGAGCAGAACATTTTTTAACGATTTTAAATGAAAACAAGCCTGTGAGAGGATTTATTAAATACAGTTTTTAAATAGTAAGTGTTTTTATTAAGGCGGAGACACTATTCAAAACAATTTAGCCAAAATCATCTTAGGCCTAAAGACTGATAACAGCAATAATTGAGAACTGGCAAAGGGTTTCTCACATTTCAGTGGATGAATAAACTGATGCCACAAACACATACTTATATTTATGCCCAGACTATTAATATCCTGCGAAAGCTAATTTTATTTATTCAAGCATGTTAACATTTCTCACTTCTTGTATTTTTTTCTTATTAAAATCTTTATTCCCTCCTTTTTGGGCAGGAATGTCACTTTATTTGACCAAATGTTCTCTCCAGTTTGGGATGCTGAGCAGCTTGAAGAAACCTTTTCTGATCATTTCTTAATTTTGACATTTGGCGTTGTGTGTAACCATGACAATAAATTTGTTTACAACTGGTATAGCTGATTAACTCAATGCTCACATAAAACCTTAAATGCAAACACCGACTCCAAGAGAGTTAAAAGTCTCAATGCATCCAGAGCCGAATCAAACATGACACAAAGACAAAGAATTTAAATCATATCTTTGATCATTAACGTTAGCTTGCTTGCTAACAAGATGGATCTTGTGGATACTCTGGAGATTGGAATGCAAGGATTGATTATTCTTATTATTAAGAAAACTATGGGAAAACATGAATATCATCCTCATCAGACTGTTCTACAATACAAAAGTATCTTCAGTGGTGTTATTATCTTTGTAGTAATGCAGACTGCTACACGAGATTGTCCCTTCCCAGGACTCCATAGCATCTACAACAACTCTTTGATAATTTAAGTAACGATAACATTTAATTTTTCAGAGGCTGGACTTTCCACGAGCTTCAGTTCAAAACTGATCACTAAATGTTATCCCTCATGATTTTCCATTACAGAAAAGAGTAAAGTCCAATATTTCTGAATTAGCAAAGAAACGTCATACCAAAATCTTTGACTGTAGCCACATTTATGTTCTGAAATGCTGTGTTAGTTTGACGCAAAGTCTAATATTTAGCACATCTTCCACAAAGGTAAACTTTTGTTTATTGTGTATTCGGGCAGCTTTCCCCAGAAATGTTCAGAATTGAGATGTGGTTTTGTAGAAAGCCAGACGGACTGTAGTGTTCGTTTTGATTAACCCAAGAACTTTCCCTTTCATGCTAGGGTTTCCCAGTTTCTTTATTATTACTGACTTATGAAGAGACCTTATCTGAGGTAAGTGAGGGACTTTGGATGTTGGTCTGGGTCCTTGGTAGCCTCTCTGAGTAATTTTAATGATGTGACCAATTTTAGAAAGGTTTAGGAATTGTCTTTTTAATGATAAAAATGATAGAGGGTCCACACCTTCAGGTTCACTGGTGTCCTCATCTCTGCTGATCTCTCTTGGTCGGAGAACGTCACAGCTGTTATCAAGAGAGCTCAGCAGCGACTTTACTCCATGAGGGTCCTCAGGAAGAACAACCTGGACACCAACCTAATGCTGACCTTCTACCGCTCATCCATGGAGACGTCGTGACATATTTCTACTACCAGAAAAGAATACTGGAATGAAAAATAATAGAGTGCAACCAAAAAAAAAAATATTTAAAACAGCCAGATAATTGCTGGGATTCCAGAAAATCCACTCAGGATAAGGTAAAAATGGTCACATTCTCTTTCGCACGCAGTTGTTTTTCTTCTATTGTGAATAAATGATGGCATGGAGGCACCATAACCTTCTCTAGCTAAACTTTACTTTTTTTTTTATTCATTATCTTTGGAGCTTAAGAGGAATGATCAAGAGTCCGTGCACAGTGATGGACTTTAAGACAGTCAGCGCAGTGCAGAAGTCTTTGGAGGGGCAGGTGCTCAAAGTCAAAAAGCGGCACATGGAGAACGGATTTGAAACACAATATAGAAACATGCCTTGATATACAACCGGTCGAATTGTATTAACTCATGCTAAAAAGAATATAACATTGAATATAAACAGAAATACACCTAAAGATTATTTCCCCTTTAAACACTCTACAAATCTTTTTTTATTATTTATGGTGATTATGAGGGAAAACATTAACACGACACAAAGTTGATCTTAAAATATTTAGCTAATTGTTTCTTTGGGATACCAAGGGATATAGAAAAACCTTGTTATAGCAAATCCAGTACATTTATGCAGCTGGTCAGCATTTGAGTGTAGACTGGCTGCCTGGTTTGGTGTATAATGATGTGCCTGTAGCCAGGCCCATCAAGAACAAAGTCACGGGAAGCTGTGATGAATGACCCTGTATGACCTCACACACAAAATTTCTTTTTTATAGTATCAATGCCATGACCAAAAAAGAAGGTGCTACAGCCTCCATTAAAAAGCTTTAGCCCTGAAAAATTTAGCAAGGTCGTCTGTTTGAGGGTAGAGGTCCCAGCATTCGAGGCCCTCTGTCTTTTCTGTGAAGTCAGCTGCTCAAGGTTGTAGTGGATGTGCTCTCTACACGAAAATCACAAAAGTAAAAGAAATAATATTAGTTTCAATTATACTCAAGAGACACGATTTAACAATTACTATGAAGACAGTTCTGGACAGTTCTAAAAAAAACTATGTAAGTAGTGTAACAACTACATCTACTTTGTTACAATACACCTCTGCTGAAGGATGCTGCAGGCTGCATATCGCTCTCCACGGCGTCTCAAGACTCTGTCACGTCTGTTACATGTGCTCAGTGTGAACCTGCTTTCATCTGTGAAGAGCACAGGGCGCCAGTGGCCAATTTGCCAATCCTGGTGTTCTCTGGCAAATGCCAAGCGCCCTGCAAGGTGTTGGGCTGTGAGCACCGCCCCCGTTTGTGAACGTCGGGCCTTCATACCATCCTTATGGAGTCGTTTCCTAACCGTTCGTGGAGACGCATGCATTTTTGTGGCCTGGTGGAGGTCATTTTGCAGTGCTCCTCCTGTTCCTCCTTGCACAAAGGAAGAGGTAGCACTATGGCGTGAGTTTTGTCCCACCAGGTTTGCGGGCACGGAGCTATATATATATATATATATATATATATATATATATATATATATATATATATATATATATATATATATATATATATATATATATATATATATATATATATATATATATATATATATATATATATATATATATATATATATATATATATATATATATATATATATATATATATATATATATATATATATATATATATA
>JAVLVB010000374.1:2025007-2058575 GCA_032876305.1 Orestias chungarensis
ATATACATATATATATATCATCAATCTGTGTTTTTCTGTCCTGCTTTAGATAGACATTTATGTCCAGATAACATCAAGAGCAAAAATAAAAACTGATCCTAAATGTATAATAATAATAATAGGAATGTTCCAAAAATGTACTAAAGCACATATCAGAGTCATTACGTTTTATAAACCGGCACCTTATTTGCCAGATTTTCATGGAACCTGTATGTTTTAAAAACAAATCTCAGGTTATCTTATGGGGATCAACTATAACCAAATTAAAACATTGTGAAGTGGAAGGAAAAATTATACATGAGTGTTTTTTAATAAAAACAACTTAAAATCTATGGAAAGTTTTTTATTATTCAGCCCCCAAGCTGCATTGCTCTTTAGAACTGACGAATTGCAGCAGAAATTAGTGTTGGTATTGTACCGGTTTTAGATTTCTCCCCATTTTATTTACAAAATTGCCAACGTTTAGTCAGAATATAATAGAGGATCAGAGAAAAATGTTCACGTCTTGCCAGCACCTATAGTAAACAGCAACCATGACATAACATAGCAGCGTAGCTGACCCAGGTATATAGTCCGGTTATGCTAATTTAGAGTCTTGGGCCATTTAAGGTATGCGCAGATTGAAAAAGTACAAAACAGGGGCAGATCAGGGGCTTAGCCCTGAGGGGGCAGATGAAGATTTATTTTTTCCATGTTTTTTTTTTTTTCCTGCCTTTGCACACAAAACCAAATTTTTTTGTACTAAATTGCAAAATGTAGAGTTCCTGGTTAATGTACACTGTTAATTGTTTCATTAATAAATCTTGTAATTTTCCATAAAAGCAAACAGTCAGTGAGATCTTTCTTGTATCATGTAGGTTAAAACAAATTTTAAATTGAAATAATTTTAACTTGAAATGGAAAATTGTATTTAATAGTTATAGAGTTATAATGATGCAGAAATATGTGCTTGTTCAACTAGCTATGGAAAGTTTATCATATTGGTTTTATTGATTTAACTTACAGTATTAAGTTGAAACAATAAGTGATTAACACCTTTCTTGTGATGATTTGTTTGAAGTATCAAGTTCAGACAGCATGTGATTAGAAGTTCAATAAACTTTGAAAAACCAAAAGAACTATGTTAAGACTACAAAAACAATAGTACAATAATTTTTTTTCTAACTTCAATTTCTAAGTTGAAACAAAGATAAGCTGCTAGTTGAGTTAACGTGCATCTTTAAAGCAGCAGGTCGACTTTCATTTGCAAGTTAACGTGACTTGAAATGTTTTACAGTGATACGTTTTTCTTTTCCTTTATGAACTGCAAAAATAATGCAGCTTTTCTATCAATGTTTGCGTAACATCTCACGAACTCTGACTTCTGACCCCGTAGAACAAGCGAGTCATGTGAACATAATTGGGGTCATACACAAAACTTTTAACCATTCCTTTAAAATGTCTTGCTTTAACAAATAAAAAATGTCCTCTCTGATGTGACCCTGCAGGCTTTTAAATCAGATTAGTGTCTGAGGTTTGGGCCGATCCTTTTTTATGTTAATATTGTTCTGGAACCAGCTGGTCTGTTTGGGGTTCTTATGTCAAATATATTTAAACAGATGAAGATGCTTGGTATGAAATGCCTCACAGTTTATTGTGGTTAAAAATTGCATATTTGGACATTTTTTGTGCTCTTAAATTTCTTTAGCAACACGACTATTAAATAATGCCGTTTATCTCCGTTTATGTGTTATGTTATTTCAAAGACGCAGAACTGCTGTTTTTTTTAAACAAAGCGCTCACCAGTTCTGTTCGGAAAATGTATTTAACAATGCACAATTGAAACGAACTATTCCCCACATGTCGGTAACAGCATAGCTATTCCACACACACAAAGAAATCAAACCATAGTCGTCCATGATTAGAGGTATCTGACATACAAATGCAACGACCCAGAGAAAGGTATGGACTGCTTGAAGAAAGTGAGTAGCAGAAAGAAATTGAAATTCATGACATTGAATGAAGTCTACAAGAAAGTAGAAAGCAATCCTGTCACTCAGTGAGTGTTAACATCAGATTGTTCGGTTTGAACTGATGCCCCCTAAAAAGGTTTCTAAATAGTATTTGTTGTATTTCTAATAAAATGTCTGGCCCGCTTTTGAATGACTATTCTGCAAACTTATGAGTGCTGAGCTTGAATCTGAACAGACTATTGTTTTCAATGGTTTTATTTCTTCTACCCACTGCACTGCTAATAATAATGCTACCATTTCACCGGTGTATACTGATAATTTGTCATTCTTTAAGTTTGTTTATGTTGATCTCTGGTATGATTAATGCTATTCCTATTTTTCCTGTCTGATCTTTTGATGCATCTGTATCGACCTGAACATAATTATAATATTTTTATCTATATATTCCTGAACTATGTATCAAATAAATTTAAATCTTTTATTAATTTTCTTTTTCATGAGTTTTAAATCTACTCTTGCGTTTGGTGATATCCACGTTGGTATTATTTGTAATGGTACTATTGGACTTATTGTTATATTGATTACTTAAAATTCCTCTACTTTTTTCCATTTCACCCACCCAAAACTTCTAGTTCCCTTTTTTCCAAACTTGGTTGTAACATGTCTAATGTTAGATGATCTGGTTTATTTCCCTATAAATTTATCCGGTAATTTATTGCTAATTGTGTTCTTTTCAATTGAAGTGACATTTCTCTACTTTTAGTGCTTCTATTGGTGTGGTTCTAATAGCTCCTGTACATATTCGAAGTGCTTGATGTTGTATATTATCCAGGTTGTTTTTCTGAATGTTTGCTGTTGATGCATATATTATACTGCCATAATCTATATTTGACCTTATCATACCTGTGTTTTTTCTCTTTAATGAGATTCTGTCTGCTCCCCATTCATTTCCTGCCAAAAATCTCATATTTAAGAATTTGTTTTTTTAACATAAAGAAAAAATATTGTTAAATGTATATTCATTGCTTCCAAGTTGAATTTGGGAGTCGCTCTGATGCTTCCTGTTGGAGTTTTATGGAACTTGTCGATTTTTAGTTTCTACTGAACAAAACATTGGGCACTTAAACATTTGTAGAAGAGCAGAGGGATGATAGTTTTCTGCCTCCATTTGCTCTGCCTCAAACACACATTTACCATTTTTAAAGCAAAAAAAAAAATCCTGTTTTCACATTTTTCTGTTCTTCACTTCTTCTGCTCCGTGTCTAGTCGTCCCCATCTCTTTGAAAGGCTCTGTTCTGACATCCATTGTCTTTGTCTTCATGTTTGTTGCCGCCGCCTGTAGCGCCATAAAGACTCTCATCCGGCCCGGAGGAAAGGCGGATGTTCACTGCTCGGTCCTCGTCTGTTGCCTGTGAGAACATGGGGACATAAAGGCGCTGAAGTACAAGAGAGAATCTCATACATGTGCTGTAAAATAACCAGCCACAATTGTTGCTAAATCAAACTATTTAACATTGGAAGCTCTGAAAGTGTTATTTCTGGTACTGGGTGAATACTCCAAGTAAATTAAGTACCATTATAAACAGATATAACTGAAACATTTTGTACAAAATGTCTTCTACTGATATACAATGGGAATTTTAAGCTTTTATGCGTTTTTAGAATAAGCCCCACAACATTCCCTAACGCCAGCATACACCTGAGGTAGCACCACGCTAGGTGTCAAAGGTTTGGCTGATTATATATGTATCTGATTTCACACAGATTAAAAAATATCGAATGTTTTTAACATACATAATTCCACAGTTAATCTAAATTATAATTACACTATGCAAATTCCCATCTGCAAAAATTTGTGCTGTAAAAAAAGTTTTAAAACCAATATATAATAAATAAAAAAAACATGATTATGTATCAGAAAAGATATGAATGTACTTGAATGAAGGGGAACGTTTAGGATTTAAAAGTGGGGGAGGGGCCACATGTAAGATAAAGAACCAGACCTATCCCTGAAAACACCATGTAAGGTGGTTGTGCCACAAAATGTGGTTCTGTGGGGGTGGACACACTTAAATAACTGCTCCACTACTCCCAGTCTTAGTTTGTGTTCCATCAGCATAAAGATCCCGTTGAAAACAATCCTGAGCTTCAGGTTACCTTGTGTTCACGGTCATACTGATCAATTGCATATTGATATTTGGCTGCATTTAGTCCCAGAGCGCCTGCCAGCCTCTCGCCAAGGAAATCACAAGCTAGTTTAAGACAAAAAAAAGAGTTGAGACAGTCCCATTAGTCTTCCTCCCGTTGGTCGGTTGACTTTAGTGATGCCACATACCCAGCAGTGACATCCTCCCAACTAGAATGGCCACATTCTTGAATGCTAACCGGGCCTGAGGGAGGAACGATACATCTCATGATCTGACTAGCTCAACATGCAGAAAGGGATTTTCTATTCCAGAGAGATTCCCACCCTCCCTCCTGGTTCTTTAAAGGGGGTTCTGTTTGACGGCTGCTCCTCTACATCGTCCTCTTCAGGCTCTTCCAGATCCAGAGTTTCGCCACTGGAGAAGTAAATGATCTTCCTCTGCTTGGGTAAAGGTGGCTCCTCAAACTCTGGAGAAACCTGACATATCAGGAAAAGTTCCTCACTAGCCTTTCATTTAAAAAACAAACACTATGAACAGGCTTACTTATTAATAACTTACTTCCTGGCGGCTGCTGGTGTTCATCCTGCAGGCGATGAGAGGTTTCGTCTTTATGGAGCCTAGCGGATAACCACAGCGCTGAGTGCATCCATCAACGGCGAGTCTCTGTTGAGAAAACACAACTTGTGAACACACGGATAAGTCCTGAAACCTGAGAGGTCAAACAAAGAAGAGCAAACCTTAGCTGAGAAGAGACTGCCACTGAACACGGCTGTCAGTTTCCTGCTTGTTCTGCGGAGGCCGGGCTTCCCTGCTGAGGAATGTCAAGGTTTTATTGTCACGCTCGCTTGTTAGAGCTTAGAAACGTATTGCCACACCACCTTTAATAACACGGCATAAAGTAAAAAGATCTGCAGTGGTTCTAGAAGAAGGAGCGAACTCCTGGTAAAATTCCAGGTTTGAGATATTCATACAAATGATCATTTATTCATCATTTTTATATATACAGTAAATATATAAACTGTAATTTGGTGACATGAGTAATAAATTACTGTAAATTGCAACGACTTGTTTAATTTGTGGCAACAACTTTGTTACAAAACATCTTGTAGGAAAGTAACTCATCTCATTCGACGATCTTTGTAGTAAGGATGTCTAACCGCACGAGTCAGAAGAGGCCTCTGACTTTGGAGATGGTATTTCACAGCGGTATGTCCAGGAGCTGGGGTTGCTGGTGAGCCCAGCTAATCCACGTCATTTGCTTTTGCACTTTAGACCAATAGAGTTCATAAAGCTAATGATGGTTATGTTTATGTTTAAAGCAGATGCTTTTATCCAAAGCGACATACAAAGCGTGGGTACTGCCTGCTGGTTGCTGTTGGTGTATATCCTTGCCCCATTCAGTATTCAAACCTAGGCCTCCAGTTGGAAAGTCAGCTGGCTATAAAGCCCTACATGCATGATAGATAATACCCTTTGTTCTGAGTGTATGGCCAGAAAGGCAGGCAGAAAGAGGCTGGAGTAGGGGATATGATCCTTGCTCATTATGATGGATGGAAGAGATGGTATGAACTTCCTCCTTCTCGCTCTCATCTGGAGAGCGAACAAACGTCTAGATAAATAACAGAGCAAATCGTATGAGTGGATCAGGATGCGCAAAGAAAAACACATTCCAGATGGGAACTTTCCGACTGATTTAATACCATATGCGTTACATTTTACATGAAGGACACCACGTAAGAGGAAGAGGAGAAATGAGTTTAGAGTTTAGTGCAACAACGGTGCAGCACCGTCATGAAGCACTGGGCTGACTCCTGCTGCCTCAGAAAAATCAAGTGCTCCAAGTGAAATCAACTACCGTACATGTCAGTCTAAACCAGCGCAGCTTTAAAATGTGCTCAATAAAGTGCCCACATGTTACAATGTGCTGTGAATACATCGGGGTGGGTTAATACAGCCTATGCAAGATTCCAGCAGGTTATATAGCTAATTGAATCCGATTTCATTGCATTTCATGCAGATGATTGAGCGACTCCTCTCTAGTTGCTCTTCACGACCATCTGAACTAGCGCAGAGGCAGATTCTGCTGTAGGACTCCATGGCAACCTCACCTCACGACAGCCCCGAATATAAAATATACCACGTTTTTATGATACTTACATTTACAAACGTACAATTTCAACGAAAAATGGCGGCACAAAACAATCACAGATTTGATTTAAAAACTAAAGAAACAAACTACTGCTTCTAAATAACTCCCACAATAATAACGTTACCTAAACAATAGAATAGACACCCAAATAATTTAGTACTAGTTTAGTAGATTGCTAACTTACCTGACTGTTTATCTGCTCTAACGGGACACACTGAGAAATTTGCATTAGCCTTCTTGAGGCCAACTGACCAGCAGTGTGTAGCAACAGGTGGGGGAGGGAGTGCTCTTTGCACACTATGGATGTCCTTTTGCGTGTCTTACAAGGATAAACTATGTGACAAACCTCAGTATTAATAATAGGCCCATGTCTGCTTCCCATTTACAGTACGTACAGCTTCTGGAAAGGACAGCTCTAGCTTTCTATGCTACATTGATAATCCCACTGAGTCCTAACATTCCAATTAATCCCATCAAAACATTGGATTTCAGCTGGACTGTACTATATAACCTAAGATTGTATATAATGTTAACAAATCAGTCAGTTGTGCCACCTTAATGTAATATTTAGCCAAATCCAGCACTTATAATGTTTCCTTAAAGGAAAGGTACATGTAGAAAACAACCACTTCATGTTAGAAAAAAGAACTAGAATACACAGAATATCAACGAGACTGTAAACTGGTGAAACAAAAGCTAATCTAAGGCGTCTATCCTCGGTAGGTTTAGATTTATTGTGGGAAAACCCCTCAGTTTAGATAATCTGACTTTATTCAGGTAGTACTCAGAAGGATTCTACTAATGCTTGTTATAATGAGTTCTATCTGTAGTGCTAAATGTCCCAAATAAATAATAGTTAGAGTGAAACAAGTGTTTTTCTTTGGATTTGAAATTATGGATTTTCATTCGCTCAATTGTCGTTACTGAACAGAACACGCGAGCGTTGGTTCAAGGCCGGGGTCAAAGTGAAGCATTCTGTATGCTCATTTGTCTGGTATTATTCCGTTTAAACCCCAGGGGGCTCCGCAACAGATTAGGAGAAACAGCGCCTGGTAAAAATCATTCTAATCCGAAAACATGCCATTATATTCCTGTACAAATATAAAAACTGTAAACACACTAACTGCAAGTGTTCAATTCAACTCCAGGGGAAAATCAGATAGAATAGGCTTTTTCTTTTTTTAATCTAAATCTTAAACTCTTTTAAGATGTGGGAGTAGATCCTGGGCCTGCATGGCGTACCATCAGCACCAGATTTAGCAGAAAATAGATTGTTATGGTTACATCCAAATATAAGGGACTTGTTTCAGCATGATATGAAAACACAGCGGATAAGAGTGAAAGAGTCTCATATGGAGGAGGACAAACAGATGCTGTCTTTATAAACGATGATTCTTCAGCGTAACGCCAGAGAGATGTCGGCTCTAGGAGATGACGCAGCCCGTGTCCTTCTGGGGCTTCAAATCGGGCTCTTTCATCGGCCTAACCTCCTCGTCCTTGGGTTTGGCCTGGTGGTAAAGTACAGCAGGAAAATTGTGGCTCTTATAATGCATCTCCTTCAAATCTTAAGGCATGTATGATTTCTCATTTAATTTACAGAAAGTAGAAAAAAAACTATACAAAGCAACAACCTCATTGATTTGCTGTAAGAGTAAAGAAAAAACTACAAAACAGCAACGCAGATGGAGATGAAGGCATAGAGAGACGCACAAAAGTGAACAAGACTTTCTCTGAAAAAATAGGCTTTTTAAAAAGCTCTGCTGGCAAGAACAACTAAACCCAATTTTCACTAAGCACAGCTGACTGTGGAAAATAAAGAAAAAGAGAAACAAGGATTAAAGAACTTTTAAAGAGGACTTGATTCAAATCTCCAATTACAAAAATCTGCATCCAATGTCCGGAATTGAATCATTACACATCTTATTTACATTTAACTCCTTCACTGATGCTTTAAAGTTAAGATTTTTATGACTACAGATTTAATTTAAGGAGTAAATGATGAGACTGGATGTTTTCCTGTTTCTGGTAAAACATGATCAGCCGTTTCAGTATTTTTGTTGAAACTGAACAAAAACCGATGCGTTTAAGGTTTAGGTTAACATAATGTGACTTGTACACGGACACTAGAGCAGCGCTTATAGACAAGCTATTAGATAAGCAGATCGTTAGTAGGCGTGCTCCTTGCTGTATGGACTTTCACCTTGTCGTTTTTGGCTCCCTTGGTCAGGTCGAAGGTGGCGTAGACTTCAGGAGTGCACTGCTGGCTGAGCGGCGGCAGCTCGAAGGGGACCGGCTCAGCCAGACCGTAGCTGGCTTTCAGCTCCAGCTGGGGAGGCTCGACGGGGACCTTATGGAAATATCTGTGGAACAACATCCAGAAGACGAATAAACAAAAAGAAGCATCAGAGCTTTGGATTGTTGCGTAACTGCTCATTCACTTTTACAGTAGCAGGCTGCTGACGCTCAATCAGCTGCTGTTAATGCACTGGGATGACCAGAAGTTTACTTTATCCTAAAGAATTAGGGATGATAGTTTAGAATCCTCAAAGATAAATCCCATAAGTTTCACATGTGAGACATGTGTGGCACATGTGAAGTGAACAACATAGGAACTCAAATGTATACATGTGGATATAAAACAGTGCTTAAAAAAAAAAAAAAAAAAAGAGTATCTTCATTGAGTCATATTGGAAAGTGATGCTGTGGCTATACAAGTTTGTTGGTGGTGGTATTATGATAGTCAGCAATGTTCTCTGATAAGTGTCATCTTCTGTATGGGAGACGCCGGCCCAGCACTTCCTGTTTTCGTTGGTTCCTGCTGTGATTGACTGCATCACTGGCTACAACCGAATAGGCCCCTTTTCCACCAAACTGGTTCCAGTGCTGGATCAGTGCTAGAGCCAGAGTTAGCACCGGTTCTTTGTTTTTCCACTGACCAAACTGGTTCCAAATTGGTTCCAAACTGGTGCTTAGCTGGCCCCAACTTTTTCTGGGGTCAGGGGAAATAACCGGTTAAACGTGATGATGTCAGGGACTGGGGTCGGGGCTACATAACAACTAATCGCTGGTAAACAGGTAAAGAGTAGCAGTTTTTAAACAACACTGGAGTTGCTTGTGCGACAAAAGAAACAAAATGGACCTGATGTCAAAGCAGCAGTGGTCAGTGGAGGAGACAAACTTCCTGCTGCAGTGTGGTCCTCCGAAAAGGGGAGAAGAAACAAGCTAAGAACCAACTCTAGTACCAGCACAGAAACGGTGCTTGGTGGAAAAAGGATATATGAGGGCTTTCTTTCTTCTATAAATTGTTTGTTCTCTATAAATTCTCCTTCTGGTTAAAGAGCTTTTTCTTTTTTTTGCACACCCATTTATTTGTGTGGATGTGTAGGTTAAGATTAACAATCTCTAATGGCATAAATTTAAGAGATGTAGTTGTGTTTGAAAAAAAACAAAAAAACCATGAAGATTTGGTGTATGTTAAACTGATAATAAGGCTCTGCCAAGTGAATACAACAGACAAAAAATAGAAATATAAGTTGTTTAATTAGGAATGTTTAATCTCTAAAAACTCAGTGGCCACCAGAGCGCACTGCAGCAGAGTCAGCGTTAGTGTGTGTTGCTTAGACTCACATGAAGCCGTTCTCTCTCTGGCACTTCTCCAGCGTGGTTTTGATGAGCGCGCCCAGCTTGAGGAAGAACAACTGCTCCGACGGCTTGGCTGTGGTGCCGGGGCCTTTGGTCTGACGGTACTCCTGACACAGCCCCTCCGCACGGGAGTAACCTTAACAAACACACGGCTTTCAGTCACAGTCCGCATTGTACAGGGGAGAGGTGAGGGGAAAAAAAGACCCTCCGGGGTTTAAACACAAAGCAGCAGGAAGCAAACACACGGCGTGACAGACTAGCCCCTCCTTCTTAATGATGTGCGACAAGTTAAAAAACACAGACACATTAGCTCACGTGTAGGGTTAAGAGTAAAATCTGTCTATGGTTACAAACTAAATGTGAACTCCATGGCATCTCCATGATATTAATAAACGCATACATTTCTCCTTGTACGTACATTTTTCCGCTTCCTGCAGAGATCTTATGGATTCTCCACACTTGTCGCCGGCCAGCAGCGTCTGGCCATGGTAGCAGAACGCCTGAGGTGGCAAACATGGATTGGTTAAATGGGAGTGTTCCTCCACGCAGAGCCGAGCCACAGGTGGGTGTCAGCTTACGTAGGCCATGTAAAAGTACTGCTTCAGCTGCAGATACTTCCTCCACTTGCTGCTGCACTCCGGCTCCAGCGTGTTCAGCGTGTGGTCTGCGCAAAAGCGAACATTCAAACAAACAGAGGGGGCCCTTACAAGACATTTTATTAAGTTATTTACAGCCGTGTATGACGCTTCACAGCCTGACTGTGACAGCAGTCACACAGACGTCCGCGCCCTTTGTAGCACTTAGCGTAAAAGTAGTGATAAACCATTACTGCACATTTAAAACAGGATTCTTTAGGACACCAGTTTGATTTCCATCACTAAGATGCACACACAAAATTAATTTAACCTTTTTTTCCCCACTCAGTTTTCACACATTTAGAAGACATGATATTTTTGCATAACAGCTAAACTGTGGGCTAGACTAGATCAGAGATCAATTTCTACAGTGGTTCTTCTTCACCTTGGCTAAAATGATTATGGTTTTAAATATAACATGAAAGTATTTCATCTGTTAAAACATATTTTTTCTCATAATTCCCCAACTTTTTATAGTATCTTGATCAGGTTAATGGTTGGGCGTTGTCTGGATCATTAGAAGCGGCTGAATGTTTGGTTTTCCTGCCGAAGCAAGAAGAACCACCTTCATCTAAAGCCGTTCAAACATTTTCTTCCAGACCTGCCCAGTGTCGCTCCATCGATCGTTTCCAGCTAAAGAGGAAATGTCCTAACAGCACGACACAGCAGCCACCATTGGGTGACCGGAAGGGGGCAGAGCTGTGGTATGAAAACACTGACCGGCTTTCTGATAGAAGTTCGCCGTCTCGAAAGACAAGGCCGCGATCAGGGTGGCGTTGTGCTTGAGGTCGATGGCTCTGGCAATCGTCACTGGAAAATAATAATAATAATAACCAAACAGAATATGTGGAGCATATTCAAAATCAATGAGACAAAAGATGTAACAATTAGAAACTGAAGAATAAAATAGTAGAGTTGAAATAGATAATACATTAATTTGGCTCCTGAAAGTTGAAAAGATAAAATGACTAATTATTAAAGGAATATGAAATATTCCTGTAGATCTTAAAAAGTCACTTCTTTAATCTTCAGTTATTTGTTCAGTTTATGGTTACATAGATAAGGTTTACTTTAAGGTTAAGTCCTGAAAAGAAACTGTCTGCTCATAAAAATAAGCCAGGCTAATATTATTTGTGTATTTGAAGCATATGTTGCAGGTCCCCCGTGATTCGGTTTAATCCTACCTTCCTGTGCCTCAGCTTGGCATTGGATTATATACGCGTCCATCACTCTGGGCTCCAGGTCTCTGCCCTTCTCAGCTGGGGTGATGAGGCGAGGAATGTGGAGCTCCTACGGAAAACAACACCAAAACATTATGAAAACGATTTAGGGTCCAAATGTTCAAGTTTAAAAGCAGCCGCGTCACCTTGAGAGTTTTGAATATTCCTGCAGCAACCTTCAGGCTCTTGTGAACGTCCTTGGCTTCGGGCTCCGTTATGCTAACAGAGAGGCAGACACGACCGTCAGTACGGTACCAAGAATATTTATGAAGGTTCCCTGCGATGTCAGATACTTTCAGTTTAACACGTCAGCACAAACACAACGTGAGAAGATTACGACAAATCTTGCGAGTTTAAAACAGAACAAGTTGAAGAATACTGATTTAATGTAACATTAGCATATCCAACTGGAATATCCATTTCTCCCCAATTTTCATGCAAATTTGAATAGGAACGTTGAAAATGTTGCCAAAATTTGTTAACAAATCACAAATGAGTCGTGTTTTCTTTCACTGGTTTGAAGTGAATCAACCAAATTGTAATAAACAGGAATTATTTGATTGGCATCAGCAGAACTTATTCAGCAAGTGTATTTACATCTCTTTTTTTAGCACCACAACTTTTTTTCGTAGAATCAAAACCTTGCAAAGGTGGGGGTAAAAACCTGTGTGTGCAACTATGCGCATGAGAATAAACCAAGATGGAAACGGATACGTTGGTCAGTTATTGTATACACAAATTTAGAAGCAGCACATTTAAATCCAGGGTACATACAGAGATCCTTAAGTGGTTTTTACTACCTTTTTTACTACCTTCAAAACATTTTTTAATACCAGCACCAAGCAACAACTATACCGGCGTAGTGACAGACAGATATTAAGAAGAGAAAGACGGAGTGTCTGATAGAGGCTCTGTAGACGTAAACGAGTGTAGAGCGAGCAAATTAGCTACAATCAAGTGCGAAGTCTAGGAGTTGGATTAATCGAGATTTCACAACATCCCTTGGTCCATAGTTTTTACTAATATGTCAAAATGGTTTATCCTCGCATTGCTCTGTGAGCGGAGCCGCACACTCTCCCTAGGTGGGAATAAACCGGGGAGCACTGAGGGTGACGACGGACGGCTTTAGACCCAGACAACCTCTTCCTGGTTTTGCACCAACCAGGCGAGAGAGGACGGGTTAAACGGCGACAGGAATCCAATGAAAGCCTTCGCTCTGGCTCTCCGCCCTGACTGGGGCAGCTAACGGAACTTGCGACCAATCAAATCGACGTATGCACGAACGGCTCTGATGTTAGCCAATGGAAAGATGGGGGTAGGCGGGGTTACGTTTAACTGACTTGAGAGGTTAAACAATCTGAGTATTGCAGCAGGAAAGCGCAGCAGGTGCAGCATCTTCCAGCTAAATTTATCCAGCTGCTGCTAAAACTAGCATAATTTGTAGCGCTACTCAAAAAAACCTCAAAACTCAAAAACTGCCAATCAGACTTCAAACCAGCCCAAATTATCTCCACCCGTCCAAAGCAATTTTTACCCTCAAAATGAAAACCTCCCAATCTAGCAACACTGAGCCTGTACCCAGATTGAATTAAGAGGGCGCGCAAGGTAGTCTACACATGTCATCCCTATCACTCTTGCAGCATAAAAATAAATAAATCCGTGCAAGTAATTTAAGGAGATATGCCTGCATGTAACCGAGTTTACACAGAATGAAAACTCAAAGCCCCAGTTGGGCTAAAAATTTACTACCTCATCAGATGAGGTTTCCTACTTTTACTACTTTTTAAAGGCTTTAATTTGGATTATTCTTTTTAATCACCTTTTACAAACCCACGGACACCCTGAAATAACACATTTTAGGAGTTTTAGACTTACTTTCACATTAAATCAGGGATCAACTTTTAGAGTTTCCCAAATATTCTACTTTAAACTGGACCAATAAATAAACAACTGAATAGATGTGGAAATGAAAAGTTTCATGTATTTGTGAAGAATAGCAAGTTTCTGTGTAAAATGACGCAGCAACAAAGACACTTACTTTTCCTTCCCGGCTAGTCTCGAGGCAAACTTGGTGTACCAGACGGCTATATTGAAGGCCATAGAGACCATTTCAAAGACAGCGTCCTGCTGGGCACTGACAGCGGACCAAAGACAGACCAGACAGTTAAGAGTTTTTACAAAACCACAATGTAAAACTTTGACTCTGCAATGCAGCAAATCTGTCAGCTCAGGTTCAATTAAAACTGCTGCTGCTGGTTAATACCTCGGGGTGTTTCCTTGTAAGGTGTCGGTCCACTTGAAGTTCTGGATGAACCTCATCTTGTTCTCCTGTGTGGTTCCGTCCAGAGACACGATGAAACCTGCAGGTAAAGGTTAACAAACACTGAAGTGGTTCGGCTGGTAGAAGTTAAACACTGAATCAACGGATCTGGCTGCCTAGTAAGTAACTCCAGAAACCCAAAGGTTTGCTAACAACATTGACAACACTGTACTGTAAGGAAGTGTTTTTAAAAAGGACAACAAACTTGTTTAACCAGTAGGTCGCTCTTTTGCCTCATCGTGGGTCACAGTCCTCTGCGCACATTTGATTTTAAAGAGAAAAGTAAGGAAGACACACCGGGGAGGGAACTTGCCTTGCAGCAGAGAGAAGTAGGCGTCCGAGGCGTTCTTCATGATCTCTGGGGTACACGTGGAATCGGTGAACATCTCCAGGAGCCTCACCCTGGTTGTTCTCAGGTCGCTAAACATGTCGGACAGGCGGCGGTCAGTCGACAAGTCGGTCCCTTAAACATGCAATTAAGTTTCTTTCTAATCGTTAAATCTTTTACGTTGGGATCAATCAAGGATAAATACTTTCTATATATTCAATATGTAGTGCTAAAATAATCAGTTTCTATAGAAACCTGGGATGGCAAAAACATTCATGATGGATTAAGGACCTGATGTAAAAATAGCACAGTCTGACTGCAGGATGGTAGGAACAAAAAAGCTTTTCTTTAGGCGTCACAGAAACGTAGCAGCCGTCTTTCAGCAAGCTGAGCTGTTCCAGCAAAGCTCGGAAACAGGTAGGGGTGGGGCCACAAAACAATATTCTACACTGGATGCAAAATTATTAGGCAAACCCATCATCATTTTAGGCATGTTCTCTGAGCTAGATAAACTTGAACACTTCACGGATCAAAGTGCAGCAGGTGATGAGTGTCTGAGTAATGAGGGAGGGGTGCTGCATGATGATGCCAGCTATCTATGCTAAGGTGGGCATTATTATTAGGCAGCTTAATATTTTAATGTAAATGTGCGAAGAAAGTGTTAGCAGGTTCTAAACATTTAAAAACCATTTAAAGTCAATCAAGAGGGAGGCAGAACTCTTGAAACTGCTGAGATATTGGAGCGAAATCAAAGAACCATCAACTGTTGATAGTCAACTGGGTCACAAGATCCTTGGCATATAAACTGCCAAGGAAATGGAAAGAACAATGAAGGCGATTGAAAAGTTAGGTGAGCAGAATCGCAAACTTCCCAGCTGGTTGCGGCGACTGGACTCAGAGGAGAAATTGGATAAATCTGGGAGAAAGATCTTCACTCAGATTGGCGGGTATTTCATTGTTTTTTAGAGCTCGGCTCCCCTGGGTGGCCTTGATGGTCTGCCATCTTCAACTTCTCCTGGAAGTTATGTAAACAAAATGTTCTGCCCCCCCCTCCACTAATGTGGGATCTTCCTCCTAATGTAAATGCAGCGCCTCCACTGGCTGCATAACCTCAGTCCCCTGTCGTCCCTTCTTAAGTTCTCCTCTGCGTAGCCGGTAATGGTGTCTAAGTTGACTAATGACATGAACCCTTCCTCACCAGACCCTGAACCCATTTTTCGATTTGCTTTAATGCAATCGTGAGCAGGACGTTACTTTAGGGATTTGAATCTGATTATCAGAAACAGACGGGCATCTGAAGAAGTCCGTGCTGCCATAATTGGTGTAGCAGCTATAGAAACAGGAAACTCTGAGCTGCTGCTGGTGGAGGGCTTTGGTCACTACTGAAATGAGCCGTCTGTGTTTACATAATCAGTACAGATTGAGCCCCTAGGGTCGAAACTGGAACCCTCCCACATCCTTTCTGAACCACCCAGCATGGTGTAGATGGTCAACAGTTCTCAGACTGACCACGAGTTCATACATCGACCAGGTGTCCTCCTTTTGAAGTCTATACCATCTGCATTTTAGCCTCTTTTTGCTGCATCCCACAGATTGAGATCTTAATTTCTTACATTTTGTTATTCAAGAGGTTAAACTGTAAAACACATCTGTGTTCGAAATCATTTTCATTAGCAGTTGTGTTTCCTTTCAAGCATTACAAATGTATTGAAAACCTCATAAGAGTTAAAATTATGACAGCCGGCTGAACATCGATTCCCTTCACTCCCTGCGGCCATCGAGTGAGCCCTGCATGGACGTGCTGGCAGGTTTACAATCGTTCTGACAAGGACAGCATGATACTACAAAATATCGTTGGAAATAAATCCAGTAACCTGCTAAAATATTCGTTGCTACTGCCCTTAAAATCTTTGGCATCTTGGTCGTGTAACCTGTCAGATGGAGGCACCCAGTGTGTAGCAGGCTGAATATACAAAGTCCAAACTCCCAGAAACTGAAAATCATCGGTAGAAGATTGTTCTCTTCTAAGCAGCATATTTCATTATTAATGCTGAGGTGATGGTGTCACTACTTGGCACCTTGTGAAATATTTACTAATGCTTGAAAGACATCGTCTTTGATGACTAAACGTTTCATTGCTTCCGAATGTTTCTATTATAATTGCTGTTTTTGAACACTTGTTGACCTTTGTTCATGTTTGGAGATATATTCCCTTTTTTTTCTGCTCTTACTTTTTTTTGTTACAGTCAGAGAGCGCCGTGCATTATCGTATTGTTCATCATTATCATGATACATTTTTTTGTCATGGTTAGAATCGTTTTTTATCATCACATCGATAAATTATCTTCCATGATGTTTGGCAACATAAAAACCTCACAGAATTGTTGTAGGGTTTTACTTTTTTCTCCCACTTCTTTGTTCCAAAATATGATTAAATGCAGTTAAGTGCATTTAAAGAAACCCATTTTATTCTTGTATGTTTGTTAAGAGCAGTATATGTGTTATTATTACTTTATCGTTATTACAATAGTATGATATCATGAAACTTTTTTTTTTTATCAATACCGCCTATCCCTACTTTTGAATAGGTGTTATTATACGTAGCCGGGGTAACATGGTTGTTAACCTCCAAAAATACCTGAACTACAATCCTTAAGTTGCCGTGATGGATGCAGAGCAGGAAACTCAAACATCTCTTCCATCTACCATAATAGGTCAGGATCATATCCTACAAATATCTTCCGTGGGTTTCTTACCATACGGCAAAACAGTCTTAAAAAACGAGCCGCAAAAGCAAAGGACATGGATTAGCAGTGCTTGCCAACGAACTGACAATCTTAATCAGATACATGTTTCTGTGCAATACTGTTTTTGCCATCCAGATTTCGAACCGTCGGTCAGTTTTCACAAAGTAAATGTCTTTAGTAAGAGGCCTAGAGTGATTGGTTGGCAGACTGACTGCTACTGGAGATTTGGTTCAACTTACTTGCATATCTTGTTGGCAGCAGGGCTCCCAGCCACTCCGTAGAAGTTAAACGACACCGGCGCAGTCGCCTTCAGTGGGTTTCTGTGAAACCAGTGGGCCATGATGTCGACGCAGACGCACCTGCACAGGTAGGACTACGACACAGTAACAGCAGGTTAGTGGCGGTGGGAGGTAAGGAGAGCAGAGTGGCTCCTAAAACCTCCTTTAACTGGTCATCCCTTAAACACAGCGCGTTTGTTGGTGACTTTAAGGCGTTCCTACGAGACTTTTACGGTGTCGCCGTGTTAGCATTCTGCTAAAAAACCCTTCCACGTCAGTCCAGACACATCTCAGACCAGAACAGGATCGGAATGACCGTCTCGGTCATGAAATGTCTCCACTTTCGTCCCTTTCCCCGTCAGTTTAGAGACAACGGTCAATGACGTCAGAGGAAGACAGGAGCTAACGGCTAACGGTGGCTAAACGTAGCAAAGCAAACGGGGAACAGCTCGACAGGAGAAACGCGGGTTATTCAGACGACCTAGGAAATAGACACGCGTGGGTTTGACACCTACCCGAACTTTGGCTGGTGCTCCTTCAAACGCGTCGCCGCAGATGAACGATTTGGTTGCCTGGAAAGTCTCGACAGGGACGATGTCTATGGGGACGACTAACTCACTTCCGGAAATAAACCCGAAGAAGAGGCGGACCAATGAAAATGGACGCTCTGGTCACATGACACACTGGGAGAAAAATACCTTTGTTAAGGTGTTTTTACTAGTCAGTTTGGGGGATTTTTATTTTATTTTTATTTATAACAGCACTTTAATTAAGGGTTGTTGCCTTACACCTAAACTTTTAAACTGAACAATTATCTTTCAAGAATTCAACTTAATATATTGATTGTACAAAAAAACTATACAAGAAAAGGGCGAAAAGGCTTTTGTAATAATCCCCCATTTAGTGTAAAATAGGATTCTTTTCAGACACATAAAAACACTTGAAATCTCATAATTCTCATCTTTATATATATTTTTTTAATCGTTTATCTTGATATCAACATAGTTCCAACTGTTTTGCATACATGTTTGTATTTCCTCATACACCATAAACAGAAGATCTTTAAAATATTATTAGTTGTGATCATAATCAATATTTAACCATGCATCGTTTTACGATCTTCTTTCTTAAATAACTTTTTTTAAATCATCAATTTTCCTCAATTCTCATGTTTGTTTTCATGCACAAAACATTTTTTATGGCTTTAAATGGTTACAAAAAAATAATATATATATACACTATGCAATATCAGTTTTTACAAACTTTTTAATTAACCTTTTTTTTTAAAAGAAATTACAAAGTTTGTGTTCTTCACAAGTATTTTTTCCCATCTGGCAAACAGAAAATTATGAACAGCTACTTCAAGTGATGATCAGAATAAATTCAGAGGAAATACTGTAAAGCAGTGACAAAAGGCAAGGCTAAAAAAAATGGCTTCATTCATGAACATGAAGGAATCATTGCTATACTAAGTTGACAAACAGAGACCATAAACATAATTTGTGCACAGGATTGTCACAGCGGTTTTTCCCTTACATTATGCGTCATATTTATTAGTAACAATAGATGCAGAAATTAATTTCAAAATCACATTTGTACAAATCTTTAGGAATCTTTGGATTAGAAGTCCAGCCCCAATCAGTTTAACCATGATCAATATTTATATCCGAATTCATAAAACCACCAAACCCAAATCAATATGCCCCCAAATTGGAAATATGGTGTTAAGCACTTTAACAATCAGTGCATTTAAAACAAAAAACAAAGTTCTGAAAAAGGCACTTTTGGTCAGACTAAAGGCAAAATTAATTTCATGCACAAAAAAAAAATAAAACGGAAAAAAAAAATCTTAAACTGTCAAATCAATCTGTGAATATAAAGGTGCAAATACAGAAAAGCAGCATCACAGGTGATCCTGATATTGAAGAACCAAAATCCTGGTTCCAAAAGGTCACTTTTTGGCCTATCAGAAAGTAAATAAGTGCTTTAAAAAAAAGAAGAAAAAACCCCCAAAATCAATACAGCATAAAAGGAAAAATAAATGCCCTGATGGTCCATTACAGAAAGAAGTTCACATTATCTGATACATATTTCATTAGGAGAACAACAAAAAGGAAACGACAGCCGATGAATCAAGTGTAATATCTGTAAATATTGGTCATTGGCAACAGCTGCATTATTAACATCAAATATTGGTATTGGCCAAATTCATATTGGTGCATCCCTGTCCTTGTTGATGAATCACATCCCCCCGGATGTTTTGGCTTGTGTAGAACCACGGACAGACGAGCTTGCGGTCACAGCGTAAAAAAGGCTTTGGCACTTGTGAAGCTTTGGTGAAAAAGTAATCGAATACGATCGGCACGCAAATTTGCACTCTGTCCCATAATCATTAGGTTACGACTTTGCTTGAGGAGTGAGAAATAACCCAAAATCCATTAGAGCCCAGACAAAACTCCGAAATGGCACATATAAGGCGGAGCTTATAGGCGTTTGGAATAGTTGTTGCATAGAGCATGGTCTCGGACGTCTCCCCATCCACCATTTTTCATATGTACCTTGTGCTCCACTGGCTCCACCTTATCGAGGACGAGGCTTTGAGGGAAGAGGCCGTCTTTGGCCCTCTGAAGCCTCTCCTCTGCGTTCTGTGAGGCCAGTTCTGGTCTGCAGTTCTCCCTCTGGTGCAGACCGCAGTCTCCCGTGTGCAGAACCCTGGAGGCCTGCGCCGCCAGCACCTTTAGCGGCTTCGATATGCAGGTCCCGGATAGGTGCTGCAAAGTCCAGTCCCAGTTGTAATCGTCGTAGGTGCAGTAGTCGTTGCTGCATCCCATCAGCTTGTAGTAAACCTCCCTAGAGATGGCCATACCTATGTTGTTTCTAGTGGATATCCACCCTGATGTGGACACCATGCTGGACAGGCCGGTGAAATCCTTCACGTCGTCGTGGTTCCCCAAAGCCAGCAGGTCGCAGTCCTGGCAGCTTGTCCTCCTAAACTCCGTCGCCAATTTGTAAAAGTGGAAGAAGTCCGGTAAGATGTAGTTGTCCTCCTCCAGGAAGACAGCAAAGCCGCTGTAGCCCTGCATTATCTGGACCCGCTCCCAAACGAAGTGCAGCTTCCACCACCAGTGGTGCTTGGTCTGAGTGACGAAGGCTTCCCTGTAGTGTCCGTACGAGTCGGGGTGCTCCGCGTTCTGGCATCCCGTTCGGCGAGCCTCGTCCTTGGACATGTCTCGGGGGCAATCCCGAGGGTCCTGCCCAGGAAACTCTTCGGGAAACAGCTGAGTGCTAAAGGGGAAATAAATCTGCAGCACCTTGCAGAACGTGATCCCTCGCACAACTGTGTCGATTTCCTGTGAAAAATAGTCATGGCTAAAGATGAGCAGAAAGCTGTGGACCTCAGCAGCGCTCTGCAGCGACCTGATGAGGAGCTTGAGGTACTCGGGCCGGTTGTGAACCTGCACCACCAGAACCAGCTGGGGCTCCCCAGGGAACCGGTCCGCGTTGTGGACGCACTGCTTGTAGTTGGCGCTGTAAACGGACCGGGCCAGTTCCGACAGAGGGGCGAAGCTCATCAGCTCGCAGGAGTTCTTACCCCGGTTCCCATCCGCGACCCCATCCCTGGAGCTGGCGGCGGCTCGCGCGTCGTCCTTGGAAACCAGCAGCACGCGCGTTGAGAACAAGAGGGTCACGAGCACGAAAACAACTATCAGCAGCAGCAGCACGTTCCGCCTCAGCAGCCGGAACCTCATCTTTTCCTTCCTGGAAGTAAACTTTAGACTTCAGCAGATGGGGCTGTTTTTGTTTTCTTTGTTACTTCGTCCCTGGTTTAACTCCTCGCGAGCGTCTCCATCTTTTTGGGTGTCCTCGCGCGGCTCTTCATCAAAGGAAGCCCCCGAAATGTCGCGTGACCTTTTCTCTCCTAAGCGGTTTCCTTTAACTCGAGCGTTTTTCCGCTGGAAGAGTGAGTCATTTTCCCCACTTAAAACAACAGAAAACAACTGGCTAACAGAAAGCACCTGAAGAAACGGTGGAGTTCAGTCCAGCCTTGTGTTTGTTGAGTGTTTCCAACAAAAAAAACAAAAAAATAGAAGAAGAGGAAGACAAACTTACCCGAGCGAACCATAAAGTGTCAACACGTTATTACCAGGAAGAGAATGACAGGACCACGACACCAGTTATTGGCTGCTGACGTGTACAATCCAGCTAATCAGAAGAGAGCGCGAGCTCAGGCGTTGTGCGAACATCTGTCCCCCCAGTGTCGCGAGCGCGCACTGCAGCCAGAGAGGCGGATCTGATCCTTCTCACGACACTTCTGATCGACTTCTCGTTAAAAAAAAGAGTTATGTATCATGTCAAGGCTGTAACATTCAGTTTACAAAGTTGTAAACTTATTAAACAAACGAGGTCTTCTTAAGCTGTTTTGTGTCATTTTAAACGCCAAGAGACTTTATCTTTCTCCCACTTTTGTTACTTAGACCTGACAGAAATAAAAGTCAGTCACCAAACACAGTTTCCCAACATGTAGAGTGTATTTGTAATTTCTCATGGCTAATATAAGAGGAAAAAACAAGACTTCCTGAAAAGATGGGAGTGTAGACTTTCTGGTAAATCTTTTTCTAATGTAAAATATGACAGATTACTGGATTAAGGACATTTCTAGGATACTACATGCTATCACACGTAACAATTTTTGAGAATTTGGATACAGTTGCACTTTATTCCCCAAAGTTATGGAGGGAGGAGAGAATAGATATTTCAGACACCTGAAATGATCCACTCCCCCCCCCCCCCCCAAAAAAACATTTTTTAGGAACAAATTAATTTACCAGCAAGTCTTTAACTGTGTTTATTCCTCTTCTCATCAACAACTAATCCTGTAAGTTGTGTAGAATTTGATCCTTATTTGCCAAAGTTATGAGGGGGGAACCAAATATTTTAGCCACCTCGTATAATCCATTAAATCAAAAATCACGTGATGCTATTCCTTCAATCAATTATGCAAATGTCCACTATGTGTTGGAGATATTGTTTATCACGTTTTGCTTTATGTTAAGCCAACTATTTCATTAAGTTGACAGTTTTTGTAAATATGGACAGTGTGGAATATGAAACGCTCTTTAACTATAAAGTTAAAGGCGAATATCCACCGCAGTCAACAAAGCAAAAAAAGTATGTCATTCGAAGGAAAGCCTCGTCGTAAAAGATTGAATGTAATTAGCTTTATCTTCCAGAGTGAAGCCTTGAAGGTATCCTCAACAATAATATGTAGCAAATAGTGGAATGCATAACTTATCTAAAAACAGTTAGATAACACTCAATGCTTTTTTTGTTATTGATTTACTGCTGCATTTAATTTCGGTTAATATGTGTGCTCACACGAACGTTACTCCAAGTTATAATGCATGAATTACGCACAATGTTCTTGCCTGCTGTTGTTATTCATGTTAATTACACTTGTACTCCATTTCTACTTTTAAGTTGTTTTGTAGAAAGATTCCCGTACTACTACATTAATCAATAAAAGAAACAAAATGCAAAATAGTGAATAAAAGTCATTACCTAAACAAATTCACAGACATTACTGCTTCAAATAAGCACTGTTTACTTTTTCTCCAAAAGTTCATTTAAAAAAAAAAAATACGCATTTGATAATTTCTTTCTTCATGTTCTGTTAATTGGATTCTTTTTGTTTCAACTTCTATGTGTAATTCAGGTAATTCAGGTATGCATTTGCATATTTTTAGAATCAATAATTGCATTTTAATAATAGAATTTCATGCTTCAGTCATATTTCTATTGGAGTCCTTTATCTTTTCCAAGGAAATGACCTCTTATATGTTAGACACAAAGGCAGTCGTTCCTCAACAGAGGTCAAAGTGGGTAAAGGTGCTGAGGAAGCAGAAAAAATACTTGTTGACTTCACTGCCAGCCCTACAGGTTCACATTGTGGCCAAATAAAAACTACAGATGCCATCTCAAAGAGATTTTATTGGCCAGGAATGTCTGTGGACATCAAGAAATGGGTATGTTACGTGAGCACTGGACCAAGTAAAGAATTTATTTTAGTAATACCAACTACAAGATTTAAATTGTATGAAAATAAATGTGTAAGCCTTAGTTGTATTACCAATATGAAACTATAATTGTCCAATAATGTCAACTTTGCGTGTGTTAAATTCTTGTTGGTTTTTGTCTTTCACTAACTTCCCAGGTCTCTGAGTGCTCATCCTGTCAGGCCATTGCCCAAGCACTGAAACAGCCATCAGTGTATACTCGCATAAAGGTAAAGTAATTCATAGTAAAAAGAAACAGTTTTAGTGAGACTACATGGTAGTTTGCAGCAGGGGTTGGTTGTCCTGTCTTTTCTGTGTTCTCACAAAGGACATACGATTTGTATAACTCCTCTTCAGTCTGCTACCCAGAGAAAATCTATAGCAGAGAAATGTAAATTTGATTATAAATTCTTATAAATATATATCAAAGCACATATATTTCACTTTGTTTTATCATACATATGTGTCTCACAAAAATTGTCTGTCTTTGTACTGATATGCTTTCGTCTTGCTTTAATTAAAGGAATGTCAGTCAGTACATCAAACTGCTTTATTATGAATTCATTTGTAGAAAATAGTTGTATGAATCAGTGTTAGTCTTCCATGTGTTATTAGTATTTTTGAATCAATGAAAAGATGAAAAGGTGAATCAAAACAAGACATCCTGAAATGTTAGCAAATCACAAGGTATGGTTAAAAATTTAAGTTTACCTCAGGAAATAAAATCAAATAAAGTTGTTCTTATTAATATATATATATTTACAGGGCATTTATGAAGTAGAAGGGCTGCAATGTCTCCCGTTGGACATGTGACACAGTCATGCATCCAAAACAACAGGATGGTACATCATGCGGTGTATTTTCACTGAAGGTGCATACATAGTCTCACACAGTGTATGACTTTAGGATTTTGATATACTATATTTTGAGACTTGTATAGTGAATTACTTTCTTTGTTACTTCAATTTAAAGCCATTAAATAAAGCTGTACATTTCAGTTTGCAGAAAAAATCCTAGCAAAAGAGGATGTGGATTTTCCTCTTTCCACTGAGGCGGTCTCCAGCATGAGGTTTGAAGTTGCTGTGAGACTTTTCCTTAACAGTGGTGAGGATAACATAACAATATTCTTATTTTGAGTGTTTGTGACAATTATTCAATGACTTAGTGTTAGTAAGGTATATGAAGAGGACAAGTTTTATCTAATTTTATCTTGCGTAAACAGGCTTTGATAGGATCCTGCAGCAGTTGGAATATAAGGGAATGTAAAATGATTGTATATTGTAATTGTAAAGACTAATTTTTCTAAAAAAACGCCTTTTTTGGTTTCTTTCCTAGATCCAGTGTGACTTGTGCCTGAGGTGGTTCCATCAGGCGTGTGTGGGAAGCCCACCAACTGAAAAAACGTATCACTGCTTTGCCTGTTTGCCTTAAGTTCCTGAGTTTCCTGTCGTGTGCTAGTTTGTGTATGTTGTATTATGGTTACTAAATTAGATTTTAAAATGTATGTTTGATATTTATCCTTACATCACTTAAATATAAAGCAGCTATGGAAAGATAGTGTAAGTCCCTGAGCCCCTTATCTTTGAGAAATGAAGAGCAAATGTTTCCAAAGCACAGTTGAAAACTTGCAGGTAAATTAATCTGTTCCTGTGTTTTGGAGGGGGAACGGATAATTTCAGGTGGCTAAAATATTTGGTTCCCCCCTTCATAACTGTGGCAAATAATTTGTTTAATAAGTTTACAACTTTGTAAACAACAGCTGCCGATTAAACTGAATGTTACAACCTTGTGCAGTGAGAATGATCAGATCCGCCTCTCTGGCTGCAGTGCGCGCTCCCGACACAGGGGGGGACAGATTTTAACAGGGGAACCGAATTTCGCACAACACCTCATGTGTAACACGAGAAGGAAATGTAAACTGTAACCAGCAGGACATGTTCTGAAAACCTTTACCTTCATAGCTTGGTTTTTCTTTAACGCGGTTCCCTGTGCAGTCAAGAAAGACAAAGAAAGGTGACAGTCATAGTCTGCATACGTGCGGGGGAAAAGTTTTACACACTTTCATTTTTATTCCATGTTCCAAAATATGTCTTCCCCTCCAACTTGTGTTTTGTCCTGTTTTACTTTTTGCTGAGATGAAGAGTTTTCTGAATCTGTACTCAAGTAAGAGAGGGGGAAAAACTAGTTTATAGAAAGGCTATTCAAGTTACTAATCATAACATCAGATAAGTTTTATTGGCACTGATTAAGACAGAGAAAATGTAATGTTCAAATTCTGCTTTCTAAATCCACAAACATCTATCTATCTATCTATCTATCTATCCATCCATCCATCCATCCATCCATCCATCCATCCATCCATCCATCCATCCATCCATCTATCTATCTAAACAGACTTACTTTAACCTAATCTGAAGGTTTTTGTTTGTTTCTGATGCATTTCTGTTTAAAACACGTTTGTTTTGTTTTAGTTTAGTTAGAATATCATGAAAAGTAAAAGAAGCAATGTACTTTGTAATAACGTACGGTGCAGCAAAGCTACTCTCTAATAGTAGTTATCCTTCTTGCTCATGTAACTGTAACTAGTAACTGGCCAAATCTTTTCATCGTCCACCTCCATCCTACATTCATTCTTCTACCCTTCAGTACGGCCTTTCGTCCTTGTGTACTTTCCAGTTCCTTTTTCTCTGGTGTTATATCTGTTGGTGATCTGTGAAGATTAAAGTTTGCAAATTTGTGGAATTTATATAATGGAAACTGTGTAGAAACCCTGTAACAAAAACTTTAACCTATTTAGTGTAATGTATGCATTACTATGGACTTTAGACGTCCGTTGTTTTTAGGTGATATAAAAAAAAATAAAAAAACCTCACCCAACCCCTCTGTCCCTGAATTTTGTGTACTGGTCTGGCTGGTTTAGGAAATCACAAAAGCATGCCTGAAACCATTATGCTGAAAAACCTGATACCCCTGTCAATAGGAGCTTACAACAAAAGATGGAACCGAAGAGGCTGGGATACTGGGGCCGTATGATTGTGAAACGATATCCTGTAACATGTCACTGTGGATCCACATCAGTATGCATATAGGAAAAATCGATCCACAGAGGACGCCATCTCCTCCGTGGTCCACACTGCCCTCACCTGCCTGGAGCAGAAGGATTCCTACGTCCGTATGCTGTTTGTGGACTTCACATCTGCCTTCAACACCATGATTCCTCAGACTCTGATTAATAAACTCTCCTCACTTGGACTGAGCTCTTCCATCTGCAACTGGGTCCTGGACTTCCTGACCAACAGGCCGAAGTCTGTGAGGATTCACAACATCTTCTCCCCCACCATCACCCTCAGCACAGGCTCCCCTCAGGGCTGTGTGCTGAGCCCCCTCCTGTTCACACTGCTAACTGCTGTCATATTGTGAAATTTGCAGACGAGACAGCAGTGGTCGGATGCATCACAAACCGTGATGAGTCCAGCTACAGGCAGGAGGTGGAACACCTGGAGGGTTGGTGCAGAGAGAACAACCTCTGCATTAATGAAAAGAAAACCAAGGAGATGATTGTGGACTTCAGAAGGGGCAAGCATGCCCACCACCCCCTGCACATGGGAGGATCTGCGGTGGAAGTGGTCAACAGCTATAGGTATTTCGGTGTACACCTGAGTAACAACCTCACCTGGAGCAACAACACTGCCATTCTGGTCAGGAAGGCGCACCAGCGGCTCTACTTCCTAAGGAGGCTCAGTCGAGCTGGACTCGGGAGCCCAGTCCTCACCCCCTTCTACAGATGGTGGTGTAGAGCGTCTTGTGTGGCATGGAAGCTGCTCTGCTGCAGACAGGAAAGCTCTGCAGAGGGTGGTGAAGATCGCACAGAGGATTTTTGGAGTCAGCCTCCCCAGCACCACAGACATCTACACCTCCAGATGCAGGAAAAGGGCCACCTGCATCAGGAAGGATCCCACACACCCAGCACACTCACTTTTTGTCCCACTTCCCTCAGTCAGGAGGCTGCGGAGCATCAAGTGCATAACAACCCGTCTAAGAAACAGCTTCATTCCTGAAGCTGTGAGACTCTTGAACTCCACCTAAACAACCACTGCACTGACACTTTATATGGACAATACACACTGAACATCTTCACTTACCCACACTGAGACACTTTACTCCCTTATATTATGTATATTTTATTTATATTTTGTGTATTGCATTTTATTTTATTTATAATTACTTTTTTAACTTTATTTCATCTATTTTAATATTAGCTCTTGGGTGGAACCTGACCGTGAAAAATACAATTTCGTTCCACCTCATGTTCCACATGTGTGAAATGACAATAAAGTCTCCTTGAATCCTTGAATCCTTGAGAGTTAAGTCATGGAGTCATGCGTCAGTGACAAAATAAATGAAAGAAATCAACAAGGACCTGGTGAATGGTAATGAGATTCAAATATACTATCACATAATCTTACACATTTGCATTATCATTTTTTGTAAACCACTTTGAGCCCATTCTTTTTCAAGCTGTGGGAAGTACATTTACTCAAGCATTAGAGGTAGTAGAATAAAGTTTTGTTTTCACAATGTTCGATTTTTGTACCTATAAAAAAATGTTAGCAATCCATGTGCCTGGGCAACAAGTTTCTATGTATATTACCTTTGTTTATAGCTTATAAGAATTGTAATACAACAACTAACAGGATGAATTTGAAAATTTTTTGTTAAATATCTACAGATTATTGTGAACCATGTACAGAAAGCATAGCAAATACAAAAAATGCACAAATGCTGTAGGCCTGGTTTTAAGAACAAAAAAAAACAGCCGTTCGTACACATCTAAGGTTTTCGTGGAGTGAAAAACAGAGCGAAACGCTGCCTCCCTTCGTTTACTTCTGACCTTTTGAATTCTGACTGAACAGGTTTCTTACGACTCCAGGTAGTTAATACTTCACAAGCAAGACTATCCAGTTTTATTTTAAACCTTTCCGCATATTTGCAACTAGCTTCTTCCTTTATTAAGAACGTTGAAAATATGTTGTTGATGGGTTTTATAGCACGACGATGACCCCAAACACACATTGAGGTTAACTAAGAAGTGGTTAGGTAAGAAACAAGAATAAGTTTATTTATATAGCGCCAATTTACAACAGATGTCGTCTCAAGGCACTCTAAAAGAAAATCAATTCAAATCAAAGATACATCATTGCTAATCAATTTGAAACCGTGCCCAATCTAAGGAACCCCAGCAGATTTCATGGAGTCATTGACTTGCAGCATTCACTCCTCTGGAATCAGCAGACCGAAACAATGGGTTGTGTTGTCATTGACTTTACAGCAATCCCTCATACTGAGCATGCATGTAGCGACAGTGGAGAGGGATTACTCCCCTTTAACAGGAAGAAACCTCCAACAGAACCTGGCTCAGTACAAGCAGCCGTCTGCCATGACCGACTGGGGGTTTGAAAAGACAGAAAATTAAATTAGAAGCACAGGATACTGAAATAATAGAGTTTATAGCAGCAGTTGTAGAGGGTCAATGGAAGCATCTCAGCCCATGTTCTCCTCCAAGAAGTTGTCTCAGCTAACAGAACCAGACCAGGTGTGACTACTAACGAGAGAAGAAGACCTAGAGAAGACAAAAGGTTAACAAGGTTGAAATGACGGCAACTAAAGCAGATTGGACAAAGGAAGAAAGTAGCGGGGAGAGAAGTGGTCAGATTGTCCTCCAGCACTCTAAGCCGATAGCATCAGAATTATAGAAATAACTTAAATAACCCTACAGAGTGAGACATGAAGAAGGTAGAGCAAAGGAGAACCGTCTGTCAAAGCTGAGTTCCTCCCCCAACCGGATTAAACTGTCTTCTCTTCTCAACTGAAATTATGTCATAAAGCTTGGAGAACCTGCAGGCCCCGAAAATGGAGCCCTGGGGAACGCCATGTTTGCTTAAGTTTAAACTCAGCAAGGACTCAGTTTTTTTAAAAGATTTACGTCATAAAAAGAGATGGGTAGAGCAGCCAAGCATCATACCTAGATGAAATTAACACTATTTCAACATGTTTTAAGTCAAGTTGAAGTAAAAAGTTGCCATCCAAAAAAGTTACTCAAGAAAAAAGGAAAACAGTAGTTTGTTAAAGGTTACAATACTCGGGTAAATGTAACTTGATACTACCTACCTGAGATCATAAATCATCAAGTTTGTTAACAGGCTGATGTAAGAAAACTTTATTTGCACTACTGATCAGTTACGTCACACATAAATTATATAAGACTGGAAGCCTTTCTCTGACGAACTACCGAATGATCATGGAGTCAAAGGTTGTTTGAGTTTAATCAATGGAAATTTATGCTAAGTCATTGCAAGTTTTGCTGGGTAATAGATCAATGTTGTCATTGTATGTTTTGGTGTTTTATGGATTCATTCATGATGAAGGGTCTTGTGAAATGTCTTCCCACTTCTGCTAATCTTTCATTTGTACCTGCACGCATGGAAACAGATGATTGAGCCGATTTTCTCTTATCTCACTGTCTTATCACATTGAAAACGTTTATATTCTTTCAAGCTATAAAAGTGTGCCTAAGTGCCTAAGAAATGTTTCATGGGTTTCACCTATTTGTAAACTGCACTGTTGTCTGATAAATACATAGAAAGAATCTACATGGTAAAAATGATTGTCTTTTTATTCTTACATCTATCCTCCCCATGACTAAACCTGTGACAGTTTGCAATGCAAATATCTCCAAAGAAACTGGTATTGAGTCTTTCATGTTCGTCTTGATTTATTAAAGGTCCCCTCGGAGGACACGAGTGTCGTTGCCGCGGCAGCTTTGATACTTTCTGTTTGTTAACGTAACATACCACTGGGTGTCCACTTGTGTGAAATAGATGTACTGCATTTGTTTTGCAATTACAATTTGGACTCAGTGTTACTGTAAAAATATTGTTGCACAATTCTCTGACTGTAAATGAGTGTTTGGAACACAAAATGTGGATAACATAAAACAATGTGTGGAATGATTTCTGCAAAAATCATCAACACTGAGGATGAACTTTCCACCTCTAACTTTTAAGACATGAGTACAATAGACTTTGCATTTTATGACGTTACAATTCGTAGTTATCAAAGGCAACTCAAAACAAACGTTTTTTGTCCTGTAGTAAAATGACCTCATTGTTTCAGCTGTTTTGCATTTTTCTGGAAATTTGTTCCAGATTAGTGGAACAGAAAAGCTGAACGCTGCTTCTCCATTTTTAGTTCTCTCTGGGGTTGCAGTGTTGACGGAAATTGGAAGACCTAAATGGTCTGGGAGGTTGATACAACAATAAATCTTTAATGTATTTTGGTGGAAAGCCATTAAGTGATCTTTAAACTAACGTATGTGTGTTAAAAGTCTCATTTTTGAGTTAAAGGGAGTCAAGGACTTTAGAGCTGGACTCATGTCCCCTTTTTTCCTAGATTTCATGAGGTCGCTTGTAGCAGCGTTTTAGGACCAGCTGCAGCTGACACAGTTCCAGTAATTAATTTGATGAATGAAAAATTCATGGATGAGTTTCTTGAGTTCTGGGTGTTATGACTCTGGCCAAACTGTCTGCTCTGTTTCTTCTTCTTCTTCTTCTTTTCTATCATGGGGGATCGCAAGCAACTTTAAGGTGCATACCGCCACCTACTGTACATGAGTGTGTAGCAATATTTCTCTACATCAATTAAATTCTATTTTTTAATTAGCTATTTTGAAGATAAATAAATAATGCTTTCCTTAATCTGCAAATATCCAGCATGTCTCCCTCATTTCCCAAAATTCCTTTTAGACTCCATTCCTGACCTGTCCTTCCAACCATTCTTCTCAATTTCTCCCTTTCAGGTTCATATTTTTTACAGTTCATCAATACATTTTCTACATCTTCTTTCTCTCCAAATCCTTCACATTTATCATTACTTTTCCTCCCTATCATATACAAAATATCATTTAAATAGGTATGACCTACTCTCAATCTGCTCATTATTATTTCCTCCCTTCGATTTCACATTTTAATATTTCTAATCAATACTGACTTTTGAACTCTATACAATCTTCTACCCTTCTTATCTTCTTTCCACCTTTTTTGCCATTTTTCCATCTCTTCACTTTTAATATGAGATTTCCCTTCCCCTTTCCCAAAAGGAATTATAATTGTTATTGCCCCGTTTAAAGCCCTCTTTGCTAATTTATCTGCCTTTTCATTGCCTTTAACACCTTCGTGTGCTGGTACCCAACAGAACCAAATATCAATGCCACCCCTGTGTAATCTAAATAGACTGTGCTGAATTTCTAACACTAAATCTTTCCTATCATTTCCTTCTCCCTGAATACTTTCTAAAACTGCTTTGGAATCTGTACATATCACCATCCTGTCTGGTCTAACCTCCTCTACCCACTGTAAACTAAGTATAACAGCCATCATTTCTGCTGTGAAAACAGATAGTTGATCTGTTATCCTTTTAGAAATGTATATTTTAAACTTTGGTATATATATTCCTATTCCCACACATCCTTTTAAATTTTTAGAACAATCTGAATATATTTTAAGGTAATTATAATATGAGTTTCTTAAATATATATCACTCTTTACCCCTATTTCATTTAAATTCCAATCATTTTTCATTATAAGAAGTCTCATGTCTACATTTACCTCAGGATATAACCATGGAGGAATAACACTAATGGGATTAAATTGAGCTATTTCCTTATCCTGTAATCCATACATTTTAACCAATTTATTTATAGTCCATCCAAATCCATTACTCTGAAACTTTGAATATTCCCAGCAGTTCTGCAAAATTGTTGAATTTACATTTTCTTCCACACTACTTTTAATTTTCATCCAATAAGCTAGAGCTAATTTTACTCTTCTTATTTCCAGTGGAGTCTCTCCAGTCTCTATTAAAAGAGCATTAATAGGTGTTGTTTTCACTGCTCCTGTACATATACGTAAAGCCCTACTTTGTAAAGTATCTATCTTTTGTAGTGTTGTTTAGCTGCTGCTCCATATATAAAACTGCCATAATCTATTATTGATCTCATGAGAGCCCTATATATGTTTAATAATGACTGCCTTTCTGCAACCCAGTTTTTTCCAGCCACAGCCTTTAGTAGATTTATAACTTTCTTACATTTATTTTCCAAGTTATCTATATGTGTTTTCCATGTATAAGAACTATCCAACCATAATCCTAGATATTTAAATTCTGCTACCCTTTCCAATTGCTGACCATATAATGTTATTGTTCCTATATCAATATTTCTCTTATTTGTAAAAACCATAAAACAAGACTTGCATGCTGATAATTTAAAACCCCATTCATATGACCATTTTTCTACTTTACTAATTACTTTCTTAATATTTCCTACCACATGTTTTATATTCTTTCCTCTCGTCCATATGGCCCCATCATCTGCATATAGTGCAGATTTTATACATTTATCAGTTTCAGAAAAAATATCATTAATCATGATATTAAATAAGATTGGGCTAATTGCACTACCTTGAGGAATTCCATTTTCCACATTAAATTCTTTTGAATAATCATTCCCAATGTTCACTCTTATTTTCTTATCCAGCAAAAAATTTGCTATCCAATTATACATCGTCCCACCAATTCCCATCTGCTTAATTTTTTTAAGTAGTCCTTCTCTCCATAATGAATCATATGCTTTTTCAATATCAAAAAATACTACAATCATTATCTCCTTCATTTTTAAAGCTTTCTCTATGTCATTACTGACTCTAGTTAGTGCATCCATTGTTGCTCTCCCTTTTCTAAAGCCACACTGATATCCATTAATTAATTTCTTATGTTCAAGAATAAATTCTAATCTATTGACTATAACTTTCTCCATCCATTTACTTAAATGAGAAGTTAAAGCTATTGGTCTATAATTATTTGGACTGATAGTGTCTTTCCCTGGCTTATTAAAAGGTATAATTGTTGCCCTTTTCCAGCTATTTGGTATTAAACCTTCTTCCCATATTTTATTAAACAATTTTAATATTAATTTCAATGTTACTTCCGGAATCTGTCGAAACATAGCATAGCATAATTGATCCTCCCCTGGAGCTGAGTAT
>JAVLVB010000374.1:2058675-2101891 GCA_032876305.1 Orestias chungarensis
TGTTATTTTGATTCTTTGAGCTTCTCTGGCTTCCCTTTGTACTTGACATCCACCATATGCTGCGCTGTGTTCTCCTCCGCAGTTACAACATTTGATTTTAGCATCTTTATCACATTTTCCATATTCATGTGGACCTCCACATCTTGCACACCTAACTTTTCCCTTACAATCCTTTGCAATGTGTCCCATTCTTTGGCAAATAAAGCATCTAAGGGGTTTAGGGATGTAATCTCTAACTCTGTAATTCATGTATCCCAGCTGGATATTTTCGGGCATAACATTTTCAAACTGAAGAATTATAGCCATTGTATCTTTAAGTTCCCCGTCTCTTTTACTTTTAATCCTGGTGGCGCCTGTTATTTTCCCTCCTTTGATTTCTTTTTTCACATCCTCAATTGTCATTTCAAGTGGAACTCCTGAAATTACTCCTCTCAGCTTTGCTAAAGATCCAGGAATATGTGTTTTAATTCTTTCCCCCATCAAGATTTTCATCTTGATTATCTTCTGTTGTTGTGATTGTCCCTATTACCTCCTCGATTGCTTTGGTCAGCTTTATCGGATGAATATTTCCCCCATCTTGCTTAAACTCCACCACGACTTTGAATTCAATGTTTGTTGTAAAGTCATCTTGTTCTCGTGAACTCGCCCGTTCGTTTGTTTTTGTCCTTTTGCTCATTTCTGCTCTTGCCTCACTTTCTTCACCAACTTCTCGCCCTTTCTTGTCTCTTTCTAAGTGCTCTTTTCATTCGTGCTGATCTTGATATCATCCATTCCATCTCTTTTCCACTATTTCCTCCTGATGTAGAAGCCATATCGCTACAGTCGATGTACAGTTTATGCGATCCACCAAAATCAAATCCTACCGCCTTCGTTTGTTTGCTACGTTCACTCGCTTCTCCTTCCGCCTCTACCAACCAATCCGCCGCTCCTCCTTCGGCCCCTATCTGCGCTCGTTCCACGCTCTCCCTGTATCGGGGCCTGCTCTGTTTCTCGGCCCTTCTGCTGCTGTTAATCACTCGTCTGCTACACCTGTGCGCTCCCCGCCAGAGGCTAATCAGCCCCATGCTCTGCACCTGTTTTGATGGATTTATATACAGACCCCTGGGCTGCAGATGGTGTTCTTGACCACATGTTGTTGTTTTTTTAATTTCTGAGATCATGGTTGGAGTTCACACTGAGGAGGTAAAAATTATGATAGGGGGAAGATTCTTAACAGCTAAAGCTCACTGTGAGGAAGCATAGCAGGGGAAGCTAAGAAGGTCTCCAGATTGAGGGGTGTGGCTTGATTATCTGTCATTTGTCAGAGAAACTAGAAGATTTTGCAAGGGTGATTGAAAGTTTAACCAGTGTCAATTGCATCCATATCAGCCTCACAGGCTGTAGATGATAAGAGAGCACATAAACAAACAAAAACCGCAACAATGCACAAACCTAACCCACAAATCCTCTGCTATCCTCAACGGTTCCTCAGGGTCTGTTTTCAAACAAGCGCAGTCAGATTAATCTGATCAAAACACAGTTCCATTTAAACTTCCAATAGAGTTTAGAAATCTACTCGTGTTTACATTTGTAATGGTAGGATAAAACCGGCTTTGTCCAGGATTCAGACTCAAGAAATCAGTTGGTATAGCCTCCAATTGTTGTTATAAAAACTTACTGCAGTGGATATTTTTTTCCCCTTCCTTACCATTCTTGTCACTTTGCCACCAACCAGGATAAAAACAGGGTCTTCTTTCCCAGCATAGTGGCTGGCGACTAAATAAAACAGGACCTCTGTGTTGACAGATGTTCTAAAATGTTTCCATGAAACAAATTGTTTTTTTTAAGACCTTTCACACATCTTTGCTGGCTTCTGATAAATAAAGGCTGCATCCTATGAATTCTAATAATAATTACATCAATTCAATTAAGGTTAACAGAGTTTCCATACTTAGACTACTAATAGATCTGCTATAAAGCATACAACTATAATTTATTTCTCTGTTATTTCTATGTCTTTAGTTCCCAGGCGTTTTTTTTTTTTGTTTGTTTTTTTTTTTGATATTTACAGCGTGCGATTTTATAGGACCGAACATTATTTTTTGAACATAAACTGTACTCCGGAGCCTTTCACATTTCACTTATTTTATCTTTATCAACTTTTCCTTTAAAACAAAGTAATTTCTTTCTTTTTTGATATTTTAACCAAATGATCCGTTCACCCATTCATCCTTTAATTAATCCTCTACTTATCATTGATACCAGGCGAGCCTTTTCCATGCGGAGCAGCAGCTTCATCTAAACACATCCCAGGTAACTAATGTATAATCAGGCAACTTCCCATGACCGTGATTATTTTACAGTCTTATTGTGTTGCCAAAACCTGTTCCTAAAGTTTAAGTCTGAGGTTTAGAAAATAAAGTAAGATGTGAGCAGAGAGCTTTATATGATTGTGGAAATGTGCTTTTACATCTGCATCTGTGAGTCCTGCTTGTTTACTTGATTGCATAGCAATCAACAATTTCCTCTAAATGGAATACTGACCTTTTTAACCACACCTGTGTTTTCTCATGTAGTTCAAGTCAACATGACTGCTGTGAAATACGCTTGTTTCATTCTAAACACACTCAAGAACGAATCCTATAGATGTATGTACTCCTTCCTCTGACAGCAGCTTATTACAACTTTCTTCTTACTAGCTTGTGTCCTCGGCTTTAGATGTACAGTTGCTAATTCTGTTTCCCCTCTCAGCTGTGTGACGGGCAGGTTTTGCCTTCATTTACTTTTACATACATTAAAGTATGTCCACAAAGTTCTGTTACTAATACTTAGAAACAGAGTGTTCGGGCCTCAGTAACACATTTTGTCATGAAAGGGTTGGGTTTGTGTCTCTGTTTACTTCTCCAGGCCTCCACCAGAGGGCACCTGGATGCTACTGAGTGAGGCCTCTTGCACACCTGCATTTTATTATACAGTAACAGGCAGCATGAATTAATTTGTCTCCCAGTCACTCAATGGTAGAGTGTCAGCCTACATGACACATGAAAGCTACTCCCAGTGTTTCTCCCTGCATGACTTCTGTGCCCTTTAACCCTGTTAATGTTTCCCAGTTGCTTCGTGTCTCTCGGCTCTGGATACCTTCTTGAGCGATGGAGTCAAGACTCACTCCAGAAAGAAACTCAGGCCCGCGTGTGCTTTTGTAACACAGGTACTGTGAGCAGGGGCTGCAGAGACGTTTGCAACTTATACTTTTCAATCCCAGGTCTTTGAGGGAAACTTCCATGTTAAGTTTCAAGTCTTTTAAAGCAATCTAAAGTCATATTTCTGGGTCTGTTGCTCCAGGTTTCCTCCAAACTATTTCTGTCCGGTTCAAGATTCCAGGCTCTGACCTCACATCCATTAAATTCAAGTCTTTTACACTAAGCAAAAGTCTTTAACCCCACTGCATGGTTTATGTATATCACCTTAAATCAACCCTGACCAGCAGTTTTTGGATGTCTGCTTCAACATTTCTGAGTGAAATATACCGGCCATTAACAGGACTCTGGAGAACTGGACAGAAGAATGAGGAGGGGATTCACAACGCTTCCCGAAATCCAAGTAATGCCTCGGTCTTTGTGAAGTCTCAAAGTGAAAGGCAGTCCTCCATCACTATAAGTTAGCTCCAGAGTCATAACTGAAATGAACCATCTAACATTGGATGGATGCTCTATAGTCTACCAAAAACACAAATCTATTATAAGTTATGAATTCAAATTTTCTACATACTAAAGACATTAAAAATGTAAGATCTTTGTATTCAGAACAAAAGCACATTGAACAGAGGAAAATGCACAACTCTCTCAAAATGTGGTTTGTAGTCAACACGCTGTAATTACATGGTTTATGGAAACATTAGCTCAAAACACATATTCAGAAGCGGCTTTGGTCTCATTTTGCATGTGACATTTTTTAAGAACAAAAATAAAAAGAAGAGAGAAACAACATTGTAGCTTGTATCTAAGTACAGCATTGAAGAAGCTTCTGTTTTCTCCCTTTGATTTTAATCTATCAGGTACAACTTTAACACAAAACTCAATAATATTCTGGTGAGAAATCCCTTTATTTTAGCTCACTATCACCCTTTATGTACCTGTAGTGAAAAGTCTTCACAATGAACACATTCTTACAATATAACCTTGGTGTAACTGCAAAGAAATTGTGTATGATGCTGTTACTGATGAAATATAGGAACTCTTTAAAAATAATGTCGATGAAAATTGGTTTATTTCAACTGTTACTGACAGTATCGCTGGTGAAGTTTGCTTTTCTTCATTGTGTGGAAATCCCAGGGTCATTCATGCCTGAGACACGGTGGGAAAAGGTGTGAACATTTCACCAGAACTATTGATTAACAGCAAATTAGAGATGTTCATCATTCCAAGAACAATCCAAGAACAATCAATCAGAGAAATTTCAAAAAGGAACGTAAGATATTTATCAAAATTTTCCTTAGGTATGAGGATGTTATTTTTGGTTTGCACGGGAAGAATTTGAATACAAGCGGAAAGCCTTTCTTTTATTTATTTGCAAGTGTCATATTTACGAAGCTAAATATTTACTATCTTCACCTTTTTCCAGTTTTGGTTTAGGAACTGTATTTATCAACAAACAAACAAAACAATTTTGTTTGGTTGTAGTTAAATCAATGTATTCAATTTATCATAATCCCTGAGAGATAATATTGGGAAAACATTATCACTATTGGCATGTTTAATAACAATTACCCATAATTATAGTAATGGTTGCTACCTACATAAAAAACACAACGCATATGCTCACATTTGTTTATCCAGCAACGGTTTTGCTTTCTTTAAAGAAAAAAATACTTTATTGTGAGAAGATTAACCTTTCCATAAACTTATCTGATTTCTACTGACTTCCTGATTTTTTAAGTTTTTCGTTTTAATTGTTACGATAGTGAGTCACATCATCTGTTAAGGAAATTGAACTACAGAATAGGATGTGAGCAGGTCTAAAAAGCATGCAGGACGTGGCACAATTAGGGTCCTGCTGTGTTAAATAAATGTCCTGCATTTCACCTGGTGAGTAAAGGATAGCTGTGCGACATGGCAGAAAAGAATGGGCAGACAAAAACAATGAATTTATGAGACAAGCTTTGTAACTCTAGGTGCTGCAGTTCTAAATGTGGCCACCAGAGAGCAGCAGTCAACCAACGGATCCTTAAAAGGTTTGATAAATATAAACACAAAATATCTGTTATACATTGCATTAAAATATCTATAAGAGAGTGTGTATAGTCAGTCTGGTAACTCATCATTCATCAGGTATAAAGTTAAGATTTACTTTCCCTCTGTGGTTCTCTGTAGTTTACTGTTGCCACGCATGTTTTTCCAATCACACGGTTGGATCACCCACCTAACCCAGAGCAAATTTTGTTCTTTGTGAGCTGGCGTTGGCTGCTTTTCAAGAAACACAACAAAATAATCGCCCTGCTCCAAACCCAGCCAAGAGCTGTCGAGAGACACTACTAGCCGTGCATGTTTCAAAAGAATGAAGAAGGCCCCGGCAGAAACAATACTTTTCATTCTGTCACTGCAGTAAAATATGTTTTTGATTATTTGTCCGAGGCAAACACGCTATGTTCTCACCCTCTGCCTAAAACGAACGTGGAATGGATGAACAGATGCCATAACCCCTCTTTGGTTTTAGTATCGGTGTCAGTGTTCAGTCCTGAGGACGTTTTGCATTCAGACACAAATACGGCAACAAGCTTAAGCTTAATCAGATTGGTAGGAGGGTGTTTGTCAACAAAAACCGTTGATCGTAGTAGAATCTAGTATTTATCAAGCCTGATCAATCACCTTGGTCCACTTGTTTGCTGGGACTTTCTTTTTTTAAACAACATTTTCTTTGGATCTCTGCACTTCCTTTAGTTCTTATTCCCCTTTTGGCTGCTTCCGTGATAAATGCTTGTAATGACTTGCTTGTTAGTTCCGGTAAGCCGCCAGGTCTTTGCAGTTCTTGAAGTCCTGTCTAGTCTGCTTTTGGAAGACAGATTGGAGATTGGAGTTTCATATTTCCAAATAATAAATTCTCCTTAATCGGTCTAATCTGATTTAAATGGGTGGATGCCCGTTGGCAACACTTCTGGAACTAAAAACGCAAAGCTTTAATCCGAGCTGTTTGCTGATAGCACACATCATTTTAAAATTAATTTGTTAAAAAAAAATTAAACGTAATGCTTAATTTAATATAAAATAAAGAATATTACATTATTGAATTAGATGTTTAATAATTTATTTATTTCATGATATATTTATTAATTTTATACTCCTTTTGGGGTCGTGACCCTCACTATGGGTAGCCCTCATCTAGCTGTATTCGTTTTTATAAATCTTTGCATTTCAGAATTGTGATAACGGATCTAAACCTTAAGAGCAAAAAAAGCTTTGCATAGTTTTTCAAGGATTCAAGGAGACTTTATTATCATTTCAACACATGTGGTACATGAGGTGGAACGAAATTACATTCTCACGGTCCAGTTCCACCCAAGAGCTAATATTAAAATAGATAAAATAAGTTAAAAATTAAAATAAATAAAATAGAAGTAAAGTAAATAAAATAAATAAAATAGAACACAGAATATACAGAAAATATACAGAATATACGGAAGTAAAGTGTCTCAGTGCGGGTATAGGAAGGTGTTCAATTATGTATTGTCCGTGCAGTGGTTTGTTCAGGAGGAGTTCAAGAGTCTCACAGCTTCAGGAATGAAGGTGTTTGTGTTTCAATGAGCTGAATAAGAAGTATTAATCATTCCATCTATAATTGCTCACATCTGTCTTCAACAATCCCAGGAGTTGGTGTGACGCCGCTGTAACTGGACAATGTTGCACTTCGGATTTGCCTGTTTAGATTGCCAAAATGAACATCGGGAGGAGACAACATTTCATTTTCATTATGGAACCCAAATAAAAGGGACATATTTAATCACAGGCAATTTTAGAGGATCTTCTTTACACATCCTAAATAAACCAATACTGAGACTGTATGTTTATCAAGTGCAAAACAGCATTCCTGAGCTAGGAGGACACCACATTTGCATGATCCAAATGTGACCATGAAGGTCGCCTCTTCCAGACCACCCCAGAATTCACTGAGGGGTTTAAATATCTACTGCAGATGAGTTATTCTACTTCCTGAGCTCTATGACTCAAATACATCCTATATTGCAGTAAACAACACCATGTTTAGATCGGTGTGTTGCATTACTTAAAAAAAAAAAATCAGAATTCACAATACTTATCTTCTAGAGAATAGACTGTGGATTGGTGAGTAAAGAGTAGGGTATGAATGTGGAAATCATTTTAGATTCTGTACTGAGGTCAAAGCCTATTGTCTAAGTTTTAGTGATTTACCAGCAGACAAGCTTTTGGCTATAATCCTTAAATTTCAAACACAACATGTGAACAAACGCATATCAACTCAAAAAGATGATCAAAGTGATGAAAGAAGGAACAACGTTAAATCACTGTTCACCTTCATCGTTCATAATCGTCACTGGTTCATGCAAACAGTCTTCCATACCTGCTTTACCCTGTGTGGTGTCAAAAGTAAGACTGGTGTCCTTCCTGCTGGTCACATGATGAAGGAAAGAAAACAGAACTAAAACATCTGAATATGAAGTCCTTATTCCCACAAACCTAATGTACTAGCATCAATGCCCATAAAACATATTGGGAAATAGAGAGTTAACAGAATCTGTATGGCAAAACAAAGTAGGTTAAAAGACACCATTAAGCAACATGATCTGTTCCTATCTGCAGATATTCAAGAAACACAAACTTTGACATTAATCAGATTGTAAACTGCTACAAATCATCAACATTTAAATTTCTGGACATATCCACTCACTGACAGCCACAACTGCGGCCAAGCCAACTTCCCCTCCTTAGAACCTTTCCATCATATAGAGAATGTAGGCCATCCCAAAAGGTTTTTTTTTTATCTACGTGCGAAACTTAACCAACTAGATTTTCTTATTTAGTTAGTGCTAGATAGATTTTAAAGTAAACAAAATTAGTGACTAAAGCTCTTTAGCAACCTACCAGGAGTGTCACCAAGACGTAATGCACAGTAGAAACAAGTCAGGTGACTTTTTAAACTTGAGTGAATACAAACTGTTTAAAAAAATAAGAAATAAAACCAAAGCAAGTGAGAGCTTGTAAAGAGTTAAGCGTTTGCAGGTTGGTGTAGAAAATGTTCCGTTTCCTGGAGAAGTCTAGGAAATGTAATGATTAGTTTAAGACATGGGGGTGAGGACATAGCAAACGGGTGATTCTAAATGTCTGTTTCAAATCATAGAAATTCTCAGCAGACCCTGGGATCACCATTAGTTGTACGCTTACAACAAATATTTTCACGGCTTTTATGTTTTTTCAAATTCTAAAGAAGCACTATCGTCCAGGTTGTTTGGGGAAATGATGTGTACTTGTACAGTTTATGTAATTTCCCCATATGATTAGGAAGTCAGTAGATATTACTTTATTAAAGCGTTCAAACTTTGCCGTTATGAACATTTGCTAAAACTCATTTAGATCATTTAAGTTATTTTACATGATCAGTTTCCACTACTTGAGCAGCTGTTTGATGATCAGTTTATTGAATGGAGCATTTTGTTCTGAGAACTGAGGTAATGGTTCCTTATTCAACAATACTTTATCGAAATAACTTTCTAGAAGTCAGCATGCTGACAGAATGATGGCGGTGTATTTCTTTAATCCCAGAATTGAAAGTTCTCAGGAGAGTTAAGAAGTGGGAATATCTCAATATCTGTTTATGTATATGAAAAGTAATCCCTGAAATGACTTGTCATTGGCGAAGAGAAAGACTGAGACTTCTGACATTACACCATACTGAGGAAAAGTAAGATTTTTTCCCCTGAAAGAACTTAGATCTAGGAATGAAATGTCATCCAATCTGCTGTACTGTAAAAACATTTTTGCCCATTCACAATATTTTTATTAAGAATAACCCAGAACAGCAACCCAAACAGTGCAGGCTTCAATTTCATCAGTTAAACCCAGAGATCATTACACAAGTATATTGATGACATCCTAGATGTTTGGAGAAAATATTTTTAAGGTCAATGTGGAACATTTTGGTGATAGTCCATGCTGTCAAGAATGGCAGAAGTCCAGAATGAAGAAGCTCTTTGCCCACGTGCGGTTGGGCTGTTTTTGTCATGTTTTTAAGGCTTCTGACATGTTTTAAGGCTTTCTGAAATTAAAACTGCATTTGTCATCAACATATATCAGTAAAATATGAATTTGTAATTGTGTGACTTTTAGCCACTTGAATTATGTTTGTAGGTTTAAGCATTTCTCAGTTTTTATGGAACATCTTTGCAATCAATATCATGTTGTGAGGACCCCTTTCTCCTTAAAGAGCTAAATACCACATAAGAACTCAAGTTTTGGGTTAGAGATCAGGTTTTGAACTACACTTTGAGCTAATTGAGTTTAAGTTAGGTTTAGGGTTAAGCGTGTACTGGTAATGGTAAAGTTTATGTTGAAAATCAGGATTAGACTAAATAAATAATTTAGAAATTAAGTGTTTGCTACCTTGTGCAGATTTTTTTAACAGATACTATTCTTGTGGGGACCGACTACTCCTTGTTGTGACGAAAATCTGGTCGAAATGAGGACAAATGCTGTTTTGGGTCAGAGGTCAGGTGTATGTCTATGGTATGAATTGAGTTAGGGTTAGATTTAGGGTAAGGCATGTGCTGGTGTTGGTTTGGTTTAGGATGTGGGTCAAGATTAGGTTGAAGAATTTCATCATAAATGAATGGAAGTCAATGTAAAGTCAACAAAAGTGTGTTTATGGAGAGAGAGAAACTTGGCTAAAATTGGCTTATGCTAAAAACAGTGATATTTCATTGAATGAAAACATTTTTCACATGAAAAATTTAAATCATACGGTCTTCTTAAGGTTTATGGAGTGTTTTTATATTATAGGGAAGTTAAACGAGTGAAAATCTTGTAAACCTCTAATTCTCTTGCACAACTATTAAAAGTTAGCGCCGTCAGCAATTGTATTGTTATCTGGTGTTTTGGAAAGATTAATATAATGAATGGTTTTGTTATTATTTAGTAGAGCGTCCAGAATGTTTTTCACAATGGGTTGATTCAGTTTTGAGATTTCCATGGCGCTGCTGCACTAAAAAGATTTCTTCATAAACCAGCTGCAGTAAAAAGGAGTCACAAGAGAGGTGTTGGCGTTCTTTTCAGTTTTTCTGTCTGGACAGTGCTTATGAACCATAAATCCAACTGGAAAGTTTTCTTGAACCGATAGTTGGCTGTTCTAATAGAAAACAGTAAATGAGGCAGTCATCTTTGAAAAGCCAAGGAAATATCAAAAGCCTCTTTATTGTGAACTTGGAAGCTGTAATTTTATAATCCTTTTATTTAGCTCCCTTAGGAAGAAATTAAGTTTTGTGAGAACACAATGTGCTTTCTTTTAAATATCTTACATCGTTTACAGTAAATATATTTGAGAGAGCCTAACACACAGGCTCGGACTCAAAGAACTAATCACCCAACTTATGTAATTAAATAGTGAAACTCTTCTGTGGGAATGACAACAGGCCCAGGAAGGATTCTAAAGTTACAAGGTAAAATAAGACTGGAAAATATGGAGGAGATCTAGTTTCTATCTGCCAGAGAACAACATCTTGAGAAAATATCTATTTTCTAGCAAAACAACGACCCAGCTAAAGCTACACAATAAAGCTTTGAAGTCAACAAGATGAACGTTCTGCAGTGGAGCAGTCGGAGCCCCGACCTTAATCTGATTAGGAATCTGTGCATGCCCATAACAGTTAATCTCCACAGAATCTGACACAGATTATCAGGAAGAATAAATAGAAACTGCAGCATCCACATTGAGACCTATCTATACAGACTCTAGGCTGTGATTATATCCTTCTAGTGACTTCAAAGGCGTGGAAATTTTGGGTAAAAACATTTTTTTTTACCTACATTTTTAAAAGCAATGAAACGAAAGGCTTTTTCTCTTAAGGGCTCAAATGGGATGCAGAGATCTCAAAAACTAAGGAGATGCGATAAACGGCTGCAAGAATTATCCAGAAAGTTCTTGTCCTGAATCAGAATGCGATATAGAACGGCTCAATGAGTCTGAAGCCAGTTTCTTTCTCTGGTCTTTGGCTCTGGAGATATGGAGGACAAAAAATTGTTGAAGCCCCATAAAACCCAGAGATTGTTAGAAGGTTTTGTCTCTGTATTATAGTTTCCATCAGGAAACAAGTGGTTTCCAGAAAGCTCCTTTAAACAACAGGAGGTGGATCGGAAGATTGGCCGAAGGTGTGACAGCAATGTTTTACTCTGACCACCAAATGGAACATCTGCTCCTCACACTATGTTATATTAGATTGGCTTTAGCTGCTAATTTATTATTACTGACTGTTACATTTTGCATTAATACTATCATACAGAAGCATTTTGTTTTATCTCACAGATGTTTTGGGCTTCACTTTATGCATTATAAGCCTGGAAGTTTAGCTCATTCAAGCTCATCTTAGATTATTTTAGCATTATTGTGCGAAGCTATTTCAGGTTGTTGTAAAGAAGGAGTCTGTTCCTTCTTTCTTCTCTCATTGTTACGTACCTTTCTTTATCACTTTTCTTATAAACAGAAGAACCTCTAATGGCCACAAAAAAAGATTTCTGTGCAACATTTGACTTCAGCACAGAATGCCCCTATATAAAATAAGGTGTTGAGCATTTTATGTAATCGAGTCATTCCAGTAATTTTTTCAGTTCTAGTTTAATTGACGTGCTAACCTCGTTTTTACAGGCTCTTAAACACAGGCTGATGTTTTAAATAAAGTAAACCATTAGACATTAGGGTGAATGTAATTTTTTATTCATTTGCATGTTTACAACTTGCCTATTAATCCCTCAAAGTGATCATAAACACGAGGAAACTGATGTGAGGTATACTGTGGTGAGCAAGTCAGCAGCTCCTCTAAGCAATTTGAAACAGAGCATACATACATAATGCCTTCTCCTTATAGACATCCAAGTTTTTTTTAATCATCAGACGTAGTTTTAAATCTGCACTGTGGGACTTTAAAGGTAAATCTATACTTATGGGATCTTTGTGCTGTAGGGCACAAAAGTGTGTTAAATGTTTACAGTGCCGTCCTGCTGGCTGACAGATGTTGCCGTATTAATTACAGAAAACCTCCCTTGCGTGTTCTTTCGATTACAAAAAAAAAGTGATCTCACTTTGCTGAGGACCACAGCAGTGAAGTTCAGCATCGCTGAGTTTTTGTTTCATTTGCTTGGAGAAAGGTTGTGCAAGAAAAAAAAACCTGAGAATAAATGTGTTTATTAAATCTCCTCTGAAATAAAAGAGTACATTTACAAATTGGAACATTTTTATAAATTGAGATCTTTACCAAGGTTCTGTGGAGGTTGTGCATTTTTATAAGTTTTATACATTTTATGTTTATTCCAAGCATGACATTCCTAGAATTTAAGCAATCCATTTTTACCCTTTACAGCTCAAAACATTAAGGATGTTAAAAACTAAAGAACTCAGGATTTAATTTAAATAATCTACATTAGTGGTTGCAGATTTTACCTTTATATACAAAAAGACGCCGTTTGCCCACAGTGAAGAGTGGATTTTCCCTCTCCAGTGTGCCTATTCATTTAGTTTTACCTCTGTTTACATAAAGTTAAATTATATATATATATATATATATATATATATATATTTATATATAGTATCCGGGATTGTTCTGGATCTTTCTTCATAAACTGTCCACAAGTCCACTTGCAGAGTAATAAGTACATTTTTAAGCAAAACCACAACAACAACAACAAAAAAAGAACAAGTTAAAAAATAAAAACCGTATAGTGTCCAAGTCCAAGTCCAGATGTGAACCGGCATGAGAACAAACATATCTAATAAAATGTGTGTCATGTATGAAAACAGCTGAAACCGAAGAAGCTAATAAGGGGAAACATTTCCTAACAATATGTATAGTACTATCACTAAAGCACAAATAACACCCTTTGCTATGAGCTTGAAAACTACCTATTGGTTGAACAAAAGAAGTGAAAGTAGGTCTGTCTAAGCTGAGCAAATGTACAACATGCTGGGCTGCAACAGGGGTCATGACTTGGATTGGGTGTGAGTAAGTGAAAGCAGATGAGAGCATGCTTGCATGCAACAACCATCTCTGTCAGCCACTTCAAAATATCTGCTTTACCAGGAAACCGGGCTGTGTGTGAGGAGGGATGCCTGTCAGTGGGAGAGTTTGTGATATGGCACCCTCTTTCTTATCAGGTACAGAAATGTGAAACGCAAGCAACAGTTTTAACATCATTCTCCAGCCCATAACATGTTACAATACAAATGTTTTGTTCTATCATAACAAATTACCTCACTCATGCTCCCTCTTGAGTATTGTGTTTCTCAAATCAACGGGAAGTAGAAAAGGCACTATAAATATTTCAATAAAGTATCCGGGGTTGTTCTGGATCTTTCTTCATAATCTGTCCACAAGTCCACTTGCAGAGTAATAGGGAACATTTTTAAGCAAAACAAAAACAAAAAACAAAAACAAAAAAAGAACAAGTTAAAAAATTAAAAACGTGTCCAAGTCCATGTCCAGATGTGAATCGGCATAAGAACAAATCTTTTGTTCTAAATTTACATATATATATATATATATATATATATATATATATATATATATATACTATTCTGACAAACAGAGAAAATAATTCAGGAACTAGTTTAATCTGCTCTATTTTGCTGGAGTTGTTTAGGACTCTGGCAGCAGTATCTTTAGATGACCTGCAGCCATCTGATGCATTTTTACATAGACCTGTACAGACAGTGTTGCTACTGTTCTTCCATGAGAGGAAAGTTAAGTGTTGGAGTGGTTTTGCCAGAATCAACAACTAAATTCAACAAAACTTTAGATGTGAGATGCTGGTACCAAAGATAAATTAAAAAAGGACAGAATGCTGAGATATTAGATAAAACCATATTTAGAAAGGGTAGGACTTTTTCTTACTGAACAAATAGAGACATCTAAACTTTTTTTTTAAAGTCGAGTAATTTCTTTAAGTTATATAAAACAACTTTAAGAGAAAGAGCTCCTCCTTTTTATATTGTGTAGTGCTAGGATGGTGGCATAAGAGTACAAGAACATCAGCTATAATGTAATCTTAATATAGCAAAGCTGGTTCTCTCTACTTCCACAGGAAAAAAGCCTTTTGTGAAAAAAGAAAGTAAACTGTTCTCGCAACTGCATCGCTACATGATTTTTTAAATCTGTTATGCTTCTTTCTTCCTCCAGTGCCCTCAGTGTGGACTTCAAGCTCCCTCTGCCAGGGAAGAAAGGTAACTGAGAGGAAACAGGTCACCCCACCCATCAGCTGTTTCCTTCCCTTCTCTGCCACCCAAACAAAAACTGAAAATTCAGAAAAGCTCTAAGAGCCCTCGGTGGTTAGAATAGAATAGAATGCCTTTTATTATCATTATACACAAAGAGATTGGAGGACCACTCCTTGTCGTGCAAAAATATCTAAAGAAATATACAGAAAATAAACCGTGTATTAAAATCTGCAAAAAATAAACAATGTTTAAGAATATAGAAATGTATACACAAAAATAAACACTGTCTAGATAATTAGACAGTCAGTTGAGTCATGTTGCAGGTTTAGCTTTGTGTATTTTCTCTACACGTCCACAACTCAGTTTCAGTCATCAACCCAACCAGGAGGTTTTTGGAATGTGGGAGAAAACCAGAGGACCTGGATACAATTTCAACAGGCAGATTTGACACGTAAAGACCTCAAACCACCATTTTGTTTCACTTTCTCGGGATAAAAAATAAAAACAGACTCTCCTCCTCCATAGATAGAATACTTCTGGTAATCCCAAACGGGCAAGCAAACGTAGATATTTCTGTTCAATAGTGATGTGGCAGTGGACTGTAGTTTAGAGATATTTGTGCATTGGCTAGGCCAGTTAAGGACATACACAACCTGAAGTGTCTTGCCCAAGGACACACCGGCTTAAGTTGTGGGGGTCCTCCTACCTCCTGAGCAACGATCGTCCCTTGTTTTTTTAACAAGTGATGAGTTTGCCTGTTTCTCTACAGACAAAAGGCTTCCAGTTCAGACTAAAAACATTTTTCTTACCAAAATCAATGTTCTTTGCTTACTCAGTGTGGCAAAGCAGCCAAGAGAAGATCCTGGTTGACACAAATGTCTCTTTCCAGATAACGGGGAACAGAAGGAGATTCTGCGATTTTCAGTGCTGCCATGGTTTTTCTCCAGATTTATCATTTGAAACAATCACATTTTACAGGTTTGTTTGCCTTCATTGCTAAGTTTCTGTTTTATTATGTTCTCTCTTCACTGAGTTTTTCATTAGTGCCAAAGAAAACCTGTGAATGCACCCATTTACTTCAACCATGCCAACAGATTCACCGGTAAAGCAATAATAGATGGAATCAGACTGTTTGAATATGGACTCAATCTATGTGATCAGAGAGGAACAAAGACTGGGTTTATTATTTTGTTTCTTGGCACAGTTTCAGGCCATGCTGAATTCTAAACAGAAGCTCCACACTTGGTTTTTATTGCCCTCTGGATCATGCCTGTGAATTTGGACCCAACGCTGAGACAGCATTTGCTGCTTCCAATGTGCTGCGTCTCCAAGTGCTGAACACAGAGCCGAGAAGCACGGATGGGAGAAACATTGGGAAAAACAACTGGAGTATGATTCATGGTACTAGGGCAGGCACAAGTAAGATTTTGTAAACAGTTGTGACAAACGTTAAAGAAGCATCGTGAACAGTTTTAGGAGCAAAAAAGAAAAACAGCATTGTTTCTCACAGTTGTCATGGCGTCAGACTTTTGGTTGCTTTGCTTTGCCGACCATTCCTGTTACTATAGGAGCTCTTTTGCCAACCTCTGACAGTGTTCCTAATCTCAGTCAGACGGACAAAATGTTAAGGTAAACATGCCTTTGACAAACCTTTTGCACTGCCAAACTTTCTCGAGAACCCTTCAGCTCCACCAAGCTGACCTTTGCTCCTGTTTAACCTACAGTTTTTAGTTAACCCGATCATTGCCCTAGTCTAACATTATTGTATTTATTTGGTTTAATATTTGGACTGAACTCTCCCAGACCACCACAGGGAATCAAATGCTAAATCAAATCAATCAATCAATCAAACAGCGCACTCCAGTGGCTGTAGGACAGATTAGACTACCACATTCTCAACAAAAGGAGAGAACTTCAGGACTTGGCTTTTCTGTTCATCAGTTTGTTGATTAGGTTGAACTAGATTTACACTAATGAGAACTAATATTACAACCACCTGCACAATAGTGCGCTATTGCCACTGTTCCTGTTGGGTTCATCATGAAGATATTAGCAAAGATCCATTAGGATCTGGGGTGTTTATTTAGCTCATTACAGAGTATGCTAAATTAGATAGAGATCTAGAGTTTTTAGAGGGAAGTTATTTTTGTGCTTGAAGCATTCCAGAGGCATTCTTGCTTTTCCACGTAGAGCATTATCCTGCTGAGGGACCTCACGGCCTGTAGAAAATATTGTTTCTATTAAATTGAATTTACTCTTGACTTTTTGGGCTTGTTTATATTACTCATGCATTAAATCACAGGAAATAAGCTGTGATGTAGTTTAGATGCTATCGTGAGCGCACCAGCTCTGCAAATAAATGTATTTTTGTAACTCGTAGGGTGAGGAGCTTCAAAACTTTATAGTGCTGCATATAAACATTTCTTTGGTAGCATTTCAGAAAAAAGTCTGTGAAGGAAAACCAAAGTAAACAATATGTGACATTTTTCCACATTCCTCACCACATTGAATTAAATCTTTTGAAAAGTTCTGATGCAAAAATTCCCTAAAACATAAGGATTATAATTACCTTAATGCTTCAACCGTGTACTCCCAGTTAAATAGGAACCAGTTAAATGTTTTAACCAGACCTATGAGCAGATCGGTATGGATACTATGACTAGACTGTTAGGATTTCAAAGGAATATTATAATCAACTAAAGATTATTACATTTACATTTATGTATTTAGCAGACGCTTGGTTGATCTTTTATTGTGACTTAATGTGCTTTATATAAAAGAGACCCAAACCAGACAGAACTGCAGACAGAGCTAGTCCCCCATTGACTGTCAGTAAGTGTAGAGGCACTGCTTAGATTTAAGAGACAAGCAAGAATTAGGAAACAATGCAGCTTGACTGCCAGCGAGAATGAATACATATCTCTTTTTGAGCGTTTCATAACATTTTTGAATATTTTTTCTGAAAAGCTTCCAAAACTCACAGCAAGCTGAAGACACTTTAAGATTCTTCAGTGGTTCCTAGTTTGCCCTGATTGGTCAAACAGTCATTTTTAAGTGTAATGCTGTAGTTCCATAAACAATTGTTTTATTTGCATGCTTTACTAACAGTGAGGTTAAAACCACCTGCAACAACATCATGACTTAATAATATGAGAAAAGCATCTGTGCAAGAGCTTTCAGAGGCGCATCTTTCTACAGTATGAGCAGGCATTTGGAGGATTAGGGAGGAAATACCATCCAGTGGAGAGTTAAGTAAGAGACAGCCAATGTGGGGGTCCTAGTGCAGTCTGGATTTTATTTTTTATTTTTTTTATATTAGCAAGAGAGAATTACCGGAATGTGAATGAATAATTTGATTTTAGTAGTCAGAGGCGGACACTAAGCAGGATCCTGGTGAAAAACGAGCATTCAGTTCTCTGACATCAGGATTAGATGTTTACAGTCAATTGAAAGAAGAGGTTTGACAAATACATCCAGAATGTCTAACAGCAGATGCATTCCAGGCAAAACAACAGGAAGTTCTTCAACCTCCCAGGGACGCTTCAATCTTAGTGTAAAAAATACCTGCAAGAATGAGCCCTGACTTTCAAATTAGTAAGGTTTAAACAATAAACTCCCCAAACGGGCCTAAGAAAATTATTGAGATATCACTGTTTTCTTGCTACTTTGCACATAAAGTTAGTAGGCCTGAAGTATTGGTAATTAGCTAAAATCTTTGATCAATATGCATTAATACACACATTGAAAACTGTCTTAGCGCTACCATGGGCTGAGATGCTTCCAGTGACACTCTACATCTGCTGCTATAAACTCTATTATTTCAGTATCCTGTGCTTCTAATTTAGTTTTCTGTCTTTTCAAACCCCCAGTCGGTCGTGGCAGACGGCTGCTTGTACTGAGCCAGGTTCTGTTGGAGGTTTCTTCCTGTTAAAGGGGAGTTTTTCCTCTCCACTGTTGCTACATACATGCTCAGTATAAGGGATTGCTGTAAAGTCAACGACAACACAAGCCATTGTTTTGGTCTGCTACAGAGGAGTGAATGCTGCAAGTCAACGACTCGATGCAATCTGCTGGGGTTCCTTAGATTGGAAACTTTTTCAAATTGATTTGTTTATGATGTATCTTTGATTTTAATTGATTCTTGATACCACATAAGCTAATATCTCTACTATTCCTTAGCTCCAGGTTCAGCCAATCAGGGCCAAGGAAAATTATAGGCAGTCCTGGATTTGGTTCCTTTGCAAATGGCAATCAGACTCAAGTTACCTCAAGTGGCCTCCTGCTTCCGTATTTTCAGTTTCCACGTTACATTTTCTTTCAAATATTTTAGATATGTTTAGATAACTGCAGTGCTGTACAGCGCCTAACCACTGGTGGTGCCGTGTTGCACAAAGTGAATGTAGCCACATGGACCACACAGGCTAACATGCCAGAGTATATTTAATGAATGTTTGTAAAAAACTGTATGATAAAGACATAGGACTTTATGTCTTTATGATGGCCATACATGGACCTAAACATTTGTAGGGTGTGGCCAAAGTTACTGTGCTGTACTGATATGGGGCACCATAAGCGTCATAACCAACAGGTGAGAATGCAGTGAGGACACAGTTACTACTTTAAGTACACAGGAACCCAAAAGTCCTTGAATTGATCATTAATATCCAGGAATAAAGCTTCACCTGAATCTCAAGTTTAACATTTGGACATATCCACAAAATTGCAAAGTTTCCTCTTCTGTCATGAAAAGCTATTTGAGAAATTAGGAAATAGTAGGAAAATTAGGAGGCTGACCACATCTACCAACAAGCCTATGAGATAAAGACTCAAGTTACCCACAGTAACCACAAAGATGACAGAAGGATCAAGGGGGCGTCCAAAGAAACGCTGGACTGATTGAATAAGAATGTATTAGTCTTAGTCCTGGAGGAGCCATTTGAGAGATCAGCCTAGTGAACTTGGTACGTAACAAAGAGCAGAAAGTGTTAATATTCTGTGCAAAGTAGTGATAAATAAAGGATTAGAGTACAAAGCAGTTAATCAGTGTCGAATATTATTTTAGAAGCTATTAGATCATGCTTTTTGCTCCTGAAGTTTACTATGTTTTGAGAAACTCATACTGAACCAGCAGTCAAAAGCATGAGCTTAAACGTTTGTGTAAAGAACCAGATCCGAAAGACCTTGGCTTGACTGGTGAGGAGCCGGGTCATTCCGTTTGAGAGAATGAGGTTGTGTTTTTTTTTCTTAAAAGACTTTCCAATGGAAAAGTCTAAAAATTTCTCTCTTGATTCCCATGTTGGTCTCCATGGATTAAATACATTTAGAAAGAGTGAACTTTTTTTGTTGGCATGACATTAACAGCAGCTGTTGCTCAAGCTCTAGTACAACGTCCGGAAAAGCAAAGCACTGGACCAGAAAAAAAAAAAAAATATTTGAAGACAGAAGAGCCATTGCGATGCAATAAATGCTCCCTTGAAAGTCATGTTCATCATCCTTTTGTTCCTGTTTAGTGTCCTGCAGGATAACCTGAGTTTGACTGCCATGTCTGTAGAACTCTTGAGTTTCATCATAAATTCACGTTTTAATTCACTTCAACACATTTCCTTCTTCTGACTTTGCATAGGAACCCCTGGAGAAAATTCTGTGCCGTACTATTAGACAGGAAGCCCTCAGTGTTGTTATCTTAGACCATGTTGTAGTTTTTACTTTCAGCTAAAGTGCATCCTATACAAGTTTAAAAGTCCTGCAAAACCCAAAGGCAGGAAGTCCAAATGAATGCCATAAAATTAAAACGTTGTCCTCAGTTACTTAGTGAGTCTTTTAATTTAAAAAACAACTGAAAAAAAATAATACAATGCACTGAAAAACAGATTCTTATTAAAGATCAAGGATAATGAAATACAGCAATTTTGGTCATAATTACTGACACTTTGTTTTTCCTGGGCCGGTTTTAGGGCATTGACCAGAATTATTCATAGGGCGTTAATTAATCTCTTACCAGAGTCTATAATGACTGTGTGCATTCCTTCATTTTGGTTTCTGGTTGAGTGACCAGAAGGGATTTTCAGAAGCTTATACAACCCACCAAGTTATGCCTGGACTTTATGAGAACATAAACAAAACAAAACACAAAACATTTTATTTTCTTCTTTACTTCAAGCCAATCCTGATTTCTTCACTGACAGAATAAGCTGAGTGGTAACCTAACAACTAATATGAAGGAACACAGGAACATGTTAATTTACAAAGAATCAGAAACACCCAAATCTTTTAGGTTTGAATTAGTCTTACATCAGGCTTGATGCTGAATTCCCGTTTTTTTGCAAAAACATGTACTTTTTCCTTTTTATTATTTGGTTATTCAAACTAATAATAAAATGCAACCACAATCATACTTCTGTGTGAAAGATTTACAACCACAAAGCATCCCACATGCACAGAAGTAGCATGTAGACATCGCAGAACCACGCAATGTTTACGATTGTAATGTCACAAAATCAGAACAATATGAAGGAAAGTAAGAAAAAAATCTTTTTTTAAGTCCAGATGTACCACCTCTGGCTTCTTGTCTCATGTAAATGACGTAAAAAGTTTTTTAAAATGTGTCATGACTGACTGAAGCTGCACATAAGATCATATTAGCAGTGAAAAGTTTGGATATGGCCAAAAAATCAGATTTAGGTTTGTTTGCCTGTTGAGGTTACGTAACCTGTGATAGCCAGTGGGTAATTGGATGAAGTATTTTCCTATTTCAACTGAACTTAATCTATCTAAAGACTTCACATGTGAGGGATGACTAGGAAAAGATCTTTCATTAATGTCTTCACACCTAAAACACTGCACCTAGCATCGGTTTGGGTTTTAAAAAAAAACATTTTAAAAAACTTATTTTTGTAATATTTTTGGATAGTGACTTAAAAAAAGAATTAAATCACATAAAATGTATTTTCTTTACACTATTAGTTTTTTCCTGACTGTGTTGACATTTTTAAACGTTACTCAATTCTTTATGTTTTCTAAAGTTATTGAGAGGTGCAATAGACTAATATCTGTCAGTTTAGAGTAGAAATAACTTTTATATTCTGTTTATTGCCTTTCTTTAGTTAGAAAACTGTGACTGAAAGATGTGACTGTTATGTTAATAACAGCTCACTATTACAGGAGGAACATCTGATTTTAAGAAACGTAAAGCTGGCACCGCTGTGCTGCTCAAGATTTATGACGCGCCATATTTCTAACGCATTTTATTATGAGACCACAGCCAATGATATTTAATGTACCCTGTGGTAACAGAAACAGCTAACTTGCCAAAAGGGATGTGTGGACAAAGAGACACTTTCCTCCCAAGTCATCAGCTAATAAAACCTAGATGAGGTTAGGAAGACTGAGAGACTCCGGCACCTCAGCCAATAGGATGGTTTTTCCTATGACCTTGGATATGTAGACTAACAAGCGCTGAAAATTCTTTGTCCCTTTTTGTTTAACTGGACATGGAAAAACACTTGAATCAGCAATCAAGAAAAAAGTTTTTCTTTACGTCTGAATGGGTTTCTTAACGTCTTCTTAAAAACAAAGAACATAAAGCGATGTCATATTTGTGTTTGCAGGATGGAGGGCAGTTTTTTATTTCTGTTATTGATACAAATGTTGGGCTTGCCAGGCTGGCAGCTGTTCGGAGGCCCAACAGGTTAATGAGGAACATCTTCACTCCTTGACCTTTAAACATGTAGAAAAAAAAATCCGTCATTATTTCTTGGTGCACAAATTCTTGTTTGACACCCATTTTTCAAACATCCAGGTTCCGACAGAAAGGTTGATTTGATTTTATCTCATTTTGTTTATCAAAGGATTTCCTCCAGGGGTTGATGCTCTATCCGTACCTCTGTTCAGGGTCATCGTCCCAGTAGAGACTTTAGCAGCTTGTCCCAACGCTGACCCAGAGAGATTCAACCAGGCACATATGCATTCAATTCCAAACTATTCAAAGTTGCTAATTAACAGAATATGGCATTTTTAAACAGTGTGGGGAAAGAGGAGAACACCAGGGAACTCCCACAGATAAATAAGGGGGAAAATGTAGCATATAAAAACAATTAAAATGATTGCTTGGGAAATTATCCTGGACTGAAAATAAGAAACTAAGAAAAAGCCAATATCTAGAAAAATAGATTTTCTTTGAAAAACCTCAAGAGCGATTGTTTAAACACAACATAAGAACATTTAGTAAGATAAATAGGACAGTAGGACAGTACGATGCAGGGATTTGCAAGTGTATTCCTAATTCAGACATTTCTATACATTACGGGTGTCATACTTCTGTACTTAATGTAAAATTTGATGTATGCCAAATTTAAATACTCATGCACTTCAACTGCTAATTACCCAATTATGTGAATCAGGTGCGATGACAGAGACAAACAAATTAACCTTGAGGACTTGAGTTTGATACCTGTGTAGTCCAACATTAAGAAATGGATCGTTTGTAATACATTTGACGGGTAAAAGCCTGAAAACTATGTCTTTGGTTTTCATTTATCTTCAATAAATTCATACTTTAAAGAACTATCTTTGCTTTTAGGCCATTGTTCAGCTTTACACACGGAAATATTTGCCTCTAATGACTAACTGAAGACATGAATTGTGACGTTAAGAGGAGATTCTGTATAACCGGGATTCCCATTCTCCCACATAAATAACACTTGAGGTTCACTTTAGTGGCTTCTAAGCTTATTTCATCCTTAGTTCTAGAGAGGAAAATGTGACACAAACCGATTAATCAGCCCAAAGCAGTTATAATCCTGTCTGCTTAGTGGGAGGACTTTCCTGTGAGTAAAAAATGAAATACGTTAGTGAACATCATGGTTTGGGGTCGTGACGTCAAAACATTTGACTTGAGTAGTTACTAATAGGTCACTTTACATTCCCTCTTCACAAAGTCAACCAAAGTCAGTGACACACACACCCAAACACACACTAAGCTATGAGTCCTAGTCCAGAGACAAGTGACGGGTCACAGATGACGCCAAGTCCGGTCCAGAAGGAAAGGAAATGAAAGTAATTATGGTACTTAGACAGTTGGATTTGTAATGCCCATATCAAAATTTGAACGATAATGTTCAGAAGATAAGTTTTACATTTTTATATATCGTATTGAAAACAGTATATAAGTCATTTTTTACTACCTCAACCTTCTTCTAGACTTCGATTTTTCAGATCTTTGTATAATGCAGCGGTTAAAAGAAGTGCACACCATACATTGTTTTAAGTTTTCCCACCTCAAATAATGGAATAAGTAAATGTAAATTAGAATAGTACAAAGTGTCAGGATCCAGGTTTTGGTTTGGTTCAGTTTGTTATTGTTTTCATTTATATTTAGTTTTTGCTTTGTTTAGTTCATGAATAGTTGTCTTGTTTTATTATTATTATCTTTATTATTCGTTGAGTTCTCTAGTTTGTTCCTCCACTCCTCTGTTCTCTATTTCCTCCTGTGTGTGTGTGTGTGTGTGTTCCCTCATCTGTGCGTGTTTCTCCACTCATCATCATTCACATCTGTCATCAATAATCCAATCATCTTCTCCACCAATCCAACCCCGGTTCCCTATTATTTAAGCGGCTCTCATTCATTCACTCACCGCTGGATCGTCTGTTGTTCTCCCCTGATTTCTTCGCTCCAGAGTTTCCTCCTCCACGTCTCCTGTAAGCCTCCTCTTTTGCTCACTGCAATCTCCTGAGGAATTGAGGTTTTGTTCTTAACGTAAATGTTCATGAATAAAATGGTGTGTTGGCAACATCTGAAAGCATCGTAAGTGAAAGTCAGTCCTTTTCTTGCAAAAAATCAACCCCAAACCTTTTCGGCCAATTTATGGACTGTGGGGATTTCTCCAGCTATCCCCCCACACGCACACACACTCCCACTCCCACACTAACGGTCTCCCTCCCCACTGAGCACATATGGAGCTGATCATTTAGCAAATTCTGGTGTTGAACTTCAAGTTCTGCTTATGGAACGTGTCAGCATACCTACAAAGATCCCAACCCCCAAACTGTGAATTCAACATCTGTAGCCGCTTGTCTCTACATGAATAATCCATAATTCAACCAATTGTTCATTATAATTATAAGATGATAATGAATTTTTGGTTGTTATAAATACATGATATCAATACGCGAACTATAACAAGATTTAGTGCTTTCCTTTACAATAACATCTGTTCAGACAACACACCATTGCAAGTAATCCCTTAATCTTGCATAAGAAATCCACCCAAAAAAACTGCAGTTGGAGAGACTTGATATCAACTTGACCAAGATGTCGTTATTTTATCTGGAATCTAAATCAACACAGTTATATGCAGAACGGGACAAACATTAGCAAAATTGGGAAAAGTTTTAAGCAAGACTTGCTAAATAAATATTATGAATTTGTTGTTCTGTCTGAGGTTTATCAAAGAGCAGTTTATGCAGGTAATATAATTATGAAATAAAAAAGGTAAATAAATAAATGTATGCAACACAATGTTGACTTAAAGGCTCACAAACAGGCTACAAATTAACCAGAAGTGTACTCATGTGTTTTGGTTATTTAGTTTTTTACTTTTATTTTACATCTCCTTTTGATTATTTTATGGTATTTACTTTTACATTTAAATTTTTTATTTAAAATAAGGGTATATATATATATATATATATATATATATATATATATATATATATATATATATATATATATATATATATATATATATAATCTATTTAGCTTTGTAATCTAAGTGTATAGAATCCAGCACCTAGACATGAGGAGTAGTTTTATAAATATTTGTGAACAATTTATTGCAGCATAGCTTAGTGAGCAGAAACCGGCGGACGCGGCGTCCTCCACGCGGTACGTCGCATTTTTCAGCATAAACACACATTCTGCATAACTATGTACAGCTGACTCAGATGCATGTAATGGCAATGTTTTCACTCTATTCCAATGTGATTGTAAAACCGTGCACAAACATCCTTAGAAGCTTTGATGAGAAAGTAGGGTTTGAAGACCTGGTCTGGCTGCTGCTGAGTCCTGAACTGGAACTGAAGGGATATCTTTGGGATGAATTAGAGTTAAGACTGTAAGACATGTTTTCTTATCCTGCATTAGTGTCTGACCTCGCTAATTTAACTTTAGACTGTAAATGGGGAGAATCCACCTCAATATCTTTTTTGTATTTATTTATGTATGAATGTCATATGAATGTGTCCCTTCCAAGATCCTCTTAATACATTTTTTCTATTTTAAGTCAAAGCCCCTGAGTCTCCTAACGCGTCTTTTCCAGGAACCAAAAGTGACAGATCCGTTTCTACTTCTGTTTCTGGTTCACGCTCTAACATGTTTGACCATGTATCTCTGTGACAAAGCAACACGATGACCTCCTTTTAAATCTGGACTCCTTTTAGCTATAGATGTTACCCCTGCTGTGAGATCGGACCGTTGGATTTCAAACAATTCCAGATATGATCTTATTTATCAATCCCACTATACCCCGGCATCCTAAACATCAGAGTTTAAATTTCCCTGTAGATAAGGTCTTTGTTTCTGCCTCATATTTTGAGTGAATGGAAATATATATCTTAATGTCGGCAACAGTTCTTGGAAACATTTTTGACCAAGATTGACATCTTTTCATTAGAAATAAGGATAATATGGGCATGTTCCTTTTGCATGTACTAATTTCACAACAGTCTCTCTGCAACCCCCTGATAAGCAGATGACTATAAAGTGGGTGAAATAATGTCAGGAATGAGTTCATTCAGCTGACTGGAGAGCAGCCTGAGTATTTTCTACACACGGCAGGTCACTGTTATGCTCAAATCTGAATTTTTTCTACCATTGCCGGATTTACCACAACTGTCTTCTACTGATGGAAAATTATGACCCATATCTCAGGTCAATGGCATAATAGTTAGTCATAATTTAAAAAAATATTTGAATTGGGCTCTTCACACCGTCATGAAAAACTCACATATATTCCGTATTTGAGAGCTGAGGTTTAGATACATTGGACTGTAGTAAATCAAATTATTTAAGACATCTACATGTAGAGGTTTCTGTTTATTTGTTCTTTTAAAACTCATCTCCTCAGTCCTTAGTTCATGGTTCCAGTGATAAAGGAACCTCCGCTTTAAAAGCTTTCTAACTCATTTCTGTCCTCGCTTTGGTAAACACAGAGAAAAAACATCTTGGGAGCAAAGACTGTATTGGCTTCAATGTTTTGGTTGGAGATATTGGAAGAGGAAGAAGCATCTTTCAAAAAAACGCTATATAGCCCTTTTAAACTTTTGTTTGGCACATTTTAGTTTCTGCTTTGCTTTATGCCCACTAAAAGAAAACCAGAGTCACTGTACAAGATTTCCACTTCATTATCAGCGGCCAACAGAGGTTGGTCTGGAAAACACGAGGTGAGCAGTGAGATTCCACTCGTGTTGTTTAATGTGTGTTTAAAACTGCGATGGTGTTCCCAGGCCCGCCATTTTCTCCAAATGCAACAATGGTCACTGTAGTCAAACAGTTCCACTTTAGGCTGTAATCTTTATCCCAGTGTACATTTGCAAACTTATTTTTTTGTGTGAGAATTTGAGAGTAATGGCTTCCTCAATGTGACTGTCCAACGAGCTTCAGTAAGCATGTCCTTAAAAGGTCTTGAGCTTTTGTTCTGGACTTGATTTTCAAACTTTAGATCCAAGACCCATTAATCTCTGGTAGACCCATTTTCTTTCTAAGCTGTAAGATGGTTAGAAATTTCTATCATGGTTACATTTATGTACAATAAACAGTCCCAGAAAATACAGCAAAATCAAACAAAGGTTACGCATTATGGACATAATTCTTAAAAAGCTGTATATTTAACGCTTAAATAGCAGCTAAGCGCAGAAATTGCAGGATTGTGTAAATTCGACTGATTTTACTGATCCCACGTTTTGGTAACGGTCCGGCGCATCCCGTTGTGACGTCATCACGCCATGCCCCACCATAACAAACCTTCGTTTTGGTTCAGAGATGCGGCACGTCAGCACTTCCGCCATATTAGATGTGTCAGATCTGCCCCGTAAACTAATAAAAGCAAATGGACAGAAGTTCATCCAGCGCCTTACTACAGGGAGCTTTAAGGTACTTACAAAGGGCTTTGTTCTTAGACATATTGTGTATTTCAGAACTAAGCAATGTTCATATTCTGCTCATACTACGTTATAGATGACCTTAAAAGGTCCAAGGCTCCAAGTAAGCATAACGGGACTAAATAACTGGCTCAGCTATGCTGCTTTGTTATGTCATGTTTGCTGCTTACAATATGTGGGAGAAGCATGTTTATTCCCCCTACATTTGTAAACAACAATTCCTGTTTTAACACATTTACGCATAATTTTGCACATTCCCACATTTTTATTGCAGAAAACAGGAAAGAAAATCAACGATTTCTGCTCACGTTTCTTTTCTTTTTTTTAAATAACCTTTTAAAAACATGACTGCTTCACCTTCAAACATCTCAAAATTGTTTGCAACTATGAGCCAGATTTTTGGAACTCCGCATTTTGTTTTGTAGTTGAACTACCGCTCACAAACCTAAATTAAAGATTTACCTTCCATATGCAAACTTTAAATTTGTTCAGCTTAGAATTGCAGGCATCACAGGTACAGTACACTTAATAATGATAAACATGCCTGTCACCACTGACAGAATTTCTGGGCTCTGACTACAATTAAAGAGGCAGCATTCGTCACAGTAGAAGCTCAGCGAAAAGCTTGAGTGGGCGAGAGATTAGGTTGTACATTGCAAAAATTATTCTACTTTCTACTGAATCTTGTAAATCTTAGTACACTTGAAATAGGACAAAACGGACCTACAATTAACTTTTTTTTTAAAGAAATTGGAGCTTATTTTGAATCAATAAATCTTGAATATTTATAAAAAGTATTAGTTCCATTGGCAGATGTTTTTTTATTTGGTCAGATATGAAATGTAATGTTTTATATTTTGTACATCATCTGACTGTATGGCAGTTTTAATATTGCAAGGTTGATCTAGAAAAGTCTAATACTGGTAAAACATTTGCTTAAAATTCTGCTGCAATAATCCGAGAAAACTAGCCACAGATTGCAAGTAGGTCTGAGAAGTTGGCCAAACTGTTTACCATGACTTTATTGTTTTTGCAATCTAGGAGGTAAAAGAAGAACCTAGGAAGAATCTTATGATTCTACTTCTCGTATTCCCTGATGTGAAACACTTTCATTGTTTTTGAAAATGGGGCGTGGTTATAATCGTGTTAGATCAAAGATTTGCCATAAACCAATTTCGCATATTTAGTTTTTCTCCTTGTAGCATTGTGACCATCAGCTCCCCAAAGGAGTAGCTGTTCCCACAGATTACTCTTCTATTACTTTAGCGAGTTCATTTCATGACAATTCCATACAGTGGGGACATTTTCCATTCATAGAAATCAATTAAGACGTCCTCCCGCACTAAACTCCTTATTTGTCTCTGTAGCTACAGAGCAAAGCCTCAGAGACATAACTGCAGCATGTGTGGGAACTTAACCTCTCGAGACGCCCCAAAGGTATGGAAAATAAAGCGCAAACCTCACGACCTTAGGTTCACCCAAGTCATTTCTAGAACATATAGATGTTTAAGTATGAGAAGGAGCAGCATGGCTCCTAAAATAGCAATAGATCTGTTGAGACAAAAAACATCAAAAATAAAAAGAAGTAGAAGTGGGAAATGGATCCACTGCCTCAGGAATTACCGGGCACTCCTGTAACAACAAGATATGTATTGTTTATTTTTTATTTTTTATTTTCTGTTCAAATCTTTGGATTTTGTTTTTATCTTCCCGAAGTGCAGACAGCTACACTAATATTGTCCTTTTAAAGATATCTGTGAAGCAGCGTAAGAACAATTACCTGGCCTGGTGTTATCAGAGCTCCACTGACTCCTACTTTCCTGCTATGCAATAAAACAAAACAAAAATCCAAACCTTAAGTATGCACGTGTTTTTAAATAACATGGAAACCTGGAAAGGAAAAAGAAATAAATTAATACGTGGACGAGGACTGACTATTTTACAAACGACGAGCGGGAGTATTGTTGTTCTGGAGGTCGGAGGAAGTTCACAAATGTTCTGCATGCTTAACAAGTTGCCCCACAATCCCCCACCTGTTTACTGCAGCATTTGTTTCTGATCAGAGCCGGTCCAGGTCGGACCCGCATAAGAAGAGAGGAAATCTGAGGGGGAAACACATTTTCAATGGGCTTTGTAAACGAGGAACTGCGGAGCTTAGATTGTGGTTCTTCAAGCACAATAATATTTTCCTCACTGTCGAGCCAACATGACACTTTTGGGAGATCAAAAATAACATTGGAACTACTTAGCCATAAACACATATATATATATATATATATATATATATATATATATATATATATATATATATTTATATAGTAAGTTTCTGATGACCGGCGCTAATCAGAAACAATAAAGTGTATACTTATTGCACATTTTGGAAGGTCAAAAACAACCTTGGAACTACTTAGCCAAAATTTTTATATATATATATATATATATATATATATATATATATATATATATATATATATATATATATATATATATATATATATATATATATATATATATATATATATATATATATAAACTATCCATTGGTGTTGGGGGTTAATTATGTTTGCATGTCAGCGTTGATTATGCGCATTTGTCTGTGTTTGCTGTTTTTTGCATGCTTTATCATTAGTTTATGCCTTTATGTTTATTTTCCCAGTTTAATTTAAAAGTTCTGCTTCTGGTTTATTTATATTTCATGTCTTGCCAGACGTTTTTCTCTTTCGGTTTCCATTCTCGCTCCCAGTTCAGATCCTTCTGTGGTTCATTTAGTCTGCTTCTCTCTTATTTATGGACACTTCTAATCAACTCACCCACCAAACGTTTCTCAGTCATCACATTAATGCTACTGACCTGTTTCTCCTGATGTTTCTTCGTTTGGTGCTAGATTTTATTGTTCCATCTTCCATTTTTGATCCCAGCCATGCTCCACATCCCTCGCTTTAATGCTCACATTTTGTACATTTTCATCTAATTATGCCTCATTTAATTAGCTGTTTGCACATTAGTTTAGCAAAACTAAACTTAAACCTTTTTAAAACACAATAGATGTCACGGGTGCAGCGTGTTTCGATCTAATCCATCCAGTCTAGTTTTCAGTAGAAAAGATGTTTCCAGAAAATCACATGGTCGATTTATTAGACTCCCTATGTCTATACAAAAGAATCACGTCATACTCATCAGTCCCCAATTATCAGAAATGTTCTTATCAGGCCGGGCCAGTGTGCTGTTTGACAAATTTACTCCTCCTCAGCTGATATGTTTCTTCAGATGTGAGCCTTTGCGAGGGAAGCTTAGATTTAAATGGGAGTCTTTAAATTGTTACAGTTGTCATTAGTATCTGTGGGAAATCCTTGATTCTCCCTGGAGTGGATCAGTTTACTTAATGTTTCCCATTTTCCCCATTGTTCAATACATTGGAAAGGTAGTTTTTATCTTTTACATCTTCTTTTTTTCATTTTCTTTTTACTGAACATCAATAGGACATTACATCATTTGAGGTACAAGAGACACAATATTCCTTCATATTTGTATTTTAACCCCTGATCCCAAGACTGGCACATAGCAACCCAACTCATCTGCCTCATTTATAGGTGGAGGATAAAGGGAGCGGCTTTGCAGTCATTGAGCGCCTGGTTGTTTACCTTCCATGGTACTCCCAAGCCCTCCTCGTGTTTTTGTGTACTCTCTTATGAGTTCTGTTGCTTTTGTGTCTCTTGTGTCCATACTAATGCTGCGTTAGTTTAACCTTTCCGAGCCAACTCGGATCTCAGATATGACATCCCGTTTCCACTTCGAGCGTTTTATTAAACTTTCCGACGTCCAACTCGGAAGACCTGAAAAACACCAGGAAAGCTGTTATTGTGGTAGTACTGGCCGAGTACCAGGCGCTCCAGTTTTGTTTATTCCCCATGCGATTTTAATTTAATTTCATTTTTCATCTTCTGCTAGCAATCCTAGAGACATTTAGCAAAACCAGTTTTAAACAAGTACCCCCATACCCACAGTTACGGACGTAGAAAAAGTCATATGAGTAATTGAAATTGTCATTTAAACCAACATAGTGGTCCAAACATAGTGAAAATAAATTCTTACAAGTGACACTGGAAATTTTCCTCTGCCTCTTCGGAGTTCATCCGAGAAAGAATGAGAAACGTCCAAGTTTATCGAGATAAACTCTTCTCAATCTCAAGAACGCTTGAGACATCACACACCACTCTAAAAAAGATTCAAGACTTCACTCACCTAAGCCAGACGCTCCTTGGACTCCTCTTTCATCCTGGGTTCAGCCGTGCTCGCACTCCACCCTCCGACCTAAACAGCCAGCCTCCACTGTACATCCACGCTCCCCTCTCTGGATATCGCCACTGATCAGCAACACACCACAACCCAAGTCAACCAGATCTAGTCATCTCTCCCTGGCGGTAAGTGTTAGCCTAGCCCTAACCCTAACGCTCTCCACCATCCAAATAAGACCCACAACCATAGTTCCTCCCATCTTCTCTCGGATCCGTCCTCTCGCCTGTCTGTCTTCCTCCAGAGCTTCCGGTTTACCTCGTTGTCCTCCAATTCCTGCAGCCGCTCCGAAGATCCCCATTCACATCCACAAGATCATTTTCAATAAACTAACTTACCTGATCAGTCATCTCCTGATTTGTCTTCCTGCATGTGTGTTGCAGCCCTCACTAAAACCATGACACTCATAGTGATCCCAGTAACTCATGGTGATGTTTTGAGGTAATAGACAAGGGCTCTATGGCCAAGGCGACCAGTAATGGACTGATTGGGCAGCCCTGACGAATGCCCCTTGATAGCATGACTACAGAGGCTTTGGGTATACCAAAGTTTGATCCATGAGACAAAATTAGGACCATAACTGAATTTCTTTGAACATGCAAATAAATATCTACCATTCTACCCGATCAAAAGCTTTCTCCTCATCCAGCACGATACCCACTGCAGGTGGAGAGTAGATAACATTTAGGGGCCGACGGGTATTTTTGAAAGAATGTTGGCCTGAAATAAAAAAACAGTTTGGTCAGCAGATATCACTTTGTGCATTTTGGTTTCAAGGCGTAGGGCGAGGGCTTTGGCCTTCACATCACAGTTTAGGAGGGAGATATGTCAATACTAACCACATTGTTTGCTATCTTTACCTGGCCTAAGTAGGAGGGTAATTGATGCTTCAGTCAATGTCAGTGGGTGTGACCCATGGGACAGAGAGTCATTTAACATATCAAGTAGGAGTGATGATAATTTATCAGAGAACTTTTTAAAGAAATCTATGGGATACCCATCGGGCCCTGGTGCCTTGGCTCATTGAAGTTCGGTTTCAGATCTATGACCTGTTGTTACAGAGGGAGCCTGGAGGTTATTGAAGAAATGTTCCATATCAGAGCAATCATTTGTCATCTCTGATGTATACAGATTTGAATACAATGAGGTAAATGTTTCTATAATTTCTTCTGGGACAATAGTTAGTTCACCATCTTCTTTTCGAATTTGTGGGATTTGTTGAGAGGCTGAGCGACACCGTGATTTTAATAGGAGACGTTCTGTTTTTTCAGCTGATAGCAAATTATATTGTGTTTGGTGATCCAGCTTCCTCTTGTAGAGCTCAGGGGAGGGACAAACAGAGTATTGGGCATCGACCATAGAAATTGCTTTAATAAAACCCCCCTTAATGCTTAATTCTTTTCATCTTGTTCATTATAGCTGAGTATGATATAATCTCACCCCTAATTACTGCTTTTAGTGTTTCCCACAATAGAGAAGGAGAATTGTCATCTTTTTTGTTGAAGTTTATAAAGTAATCTATTTTTCGGAATATAATTTCACAAAAGCTCGGGAACCGGTAGACTTTGAGTGTGCGTCCTCTCTCTACATGTCACAACCCGGGAGCCCCACATCTTTCCATTCATGAACCATTTTGACAGAATTTTTCGCTGTACATTTTCAGCATTTCCCTACATGTTTTTCCCTTTTTATATATATATCCATCCATCGGTTTCCTATTTCCAATCGGCTTTTTATTCAAAGTTAAACCACTGCATGTAAGTTCTCTAGTAATTTTCTGAGTACACTATTTACCATGCAGAACTAAAACCTATTGCCATTGACCGGTAGTGCCAGTGATGTCGACCACTATGTATTTCAATAGTTGCTGCACACCCGATATCTAAATCACTCATTTGGTTATCTGTTTTCCAATAATCCATAAATACACCTTTTTCCTTTAATGAGTATTACGTATTTTCCAGACATATTTTAGAGCACAATCAAGTTATCATGTTGCCTTTAGCTGTATTAAAAAATTCCTCCAGATATGTGTTTGATGAGGAAATGACATTGTAACATGATATAGACTTCAGAAAAGTTTATTTTGGATAATGTCCCTCTTTTAAGGTGCCACAAAAAGCATTTAAATTATTGCAACTATAAGTCTTACACGCTGCGGTAGAGTTAACGTCTAAAAAGAGGTATTTGCTTACAATTGGTGACATCTGAGGCGTTTCTGAACTGGTACTACACAGAGTTATACATGTGGGATTCATATGCCAGTAGATACATTTTCAGAGCATCCTAAAACCTTTATTAAGGAATTGTCATGCAGCGGCGGCTTAATCCTAAACAGTGACGTTTATCTCTCATCGCATTAGACGGGTGAGAATCTGATGCATGTTGAGTGTTTCATTACAGTTTTCAGCGTCCTGCTTACTCTACTTCCTTTTTGCATAACGGACAATAGTAGGAAATGTAGCAAACAATGATATGTGCCAATAAATCTAGTTTGGGTCTTAAGCCAACCCTCAACTGACAACGAATCAAAATACATCACAAAATGAAGCCAAACCGATGCGATGGTCAAATTGGGACAACGAGCTTCTTGTGTTTGGCCCAGCTGTGTGTTGAAAACGAGTTGAATAGAATCCGGCATCTGTTTGAGAGAGGATTCCAGCAAATTAACATTGGAATGAAACAAATTGGCATCTGGGATGTGAAAAACAGAGAGAGTGGAACTCTATCCACTGCAGCCTCTCTGTGTTTTGTCTGTTCTGTCGTTACTTTACTGCAAACGGGAGATTTTTGTGTTGTAGATGTATTCTCTGGAAAGGTTTTCACACCTCCTTAATGTTTTGAGACAGTGCAAACACAAACCGCAGTGTAATCTTATGCAATATACCAACTCAAACTAGGGCGTATTTGTGAAGCAGAAGGAAAATTATTTTCAAAATTAAAATCTACGTAAATAACAACATAGAAAAAGTGTATTGAGTCAAAAGATTGTTAAACCATCTTTGATTGTATACAGTAAGATTGCTGTCAAAAAGGTGTGTTCACAATTCTAACATTCATATTCGTATTTATATGTCAATAAAGTTTTTGTACCCAAAATTCTGCTGAAATATTTGAGATTTAGAATCTTAAAGCTGTAAGTGCAAAGTCTTATGAATACAACTCTTAAATTCTACGACTACGAACCCCTTATTTTCTCTGTGGACACAAATTCAACTATGTTGGTACGAGTAAAAGAAATGTACAATGACTTCACAGGACGGGGTAATCAATCCGCGATCTCATCAAACACAGCCCGCTCCAAATTTTAAGATGGCGGTAGTCAGTGGACCGGGTGGAGCAACAGCCTCAGGTGAAGCATCACAGGTAAGATCAATATATATCTCTGTATTAACAAGTGTTTGCTCCACCCGGAGCGTGCTGTGTTTGATGTGATCGCGGATCGATTACTCCGCCCTGTGACTCGTACCCACAAAGTTGAACTCGTGTCCACAGAGAAAGGAGGAATTCGTAGTTGTAGAAATTAGAATTGTATTCATAAGACTTTGCACTCACAGCTTTAAGATTCATATTCTCAGACTCACAAATATTTAAGCAGAGTTTTGGGTACAAGAACTTTATTGACATATAAATATGAATGCAAATGTTAGAGCTTTGCGTACACCTTTATCTTACTCCATATGATTGGAATGATGGATACGTCTCTTTCCATTCTTTTGCATATAGTTTATGATATAATAGGGACCTAAATCAGATTTTGGGGGGTTTTTTTGCCCACATGTGAACCTTATCTTATTTTTCTATGGAAGTCTCAATTCCAACCTTTAAAAAAATCAAAAAATCACGATTTGTGCCAATTCCAAATGTGTTACTAATTTTTGGAAAAAGCTGATCTTTTTTTAAGCATCTGCAGTCTAAAGAAGCCAGACGTGGTAATTATGGAGTGTGGAGTTTTTTTCTTGGTTTGTTTCATAATGTTTTCAACTGATCCACAGACGGCGGCATCCAGTATTACTTCCATAAACATTGCGCTGCTGTGTCACGTCTTTGTTCATCTTCCATGTGCGTGCATCAGTTTGGGGTCATATACCGTTCACACAGAAGTCAGATGGCGGTCGTGTTCATTATGTTATGTGAACAAGCATTCAAAAAACAGCCATAGTTTAAGAGCAGTCAGACTGGAAGTGTTCAATGTTTATTTATTTTTTTAAAGCTCTCAATTTCTGTCAGGACTTTGACTGGGCCATTTTAACAAACAAATATTCAGTTGCAGCTGAATGCATGATTCTAGTCATCGCTTTTAACTATTTTGCTGACTCCAGGTTTTTTGTTCCTGGAGCAGAAAGGCTTTACCGCAGCATGACACTGCCACTAGTGTTTCACTGGGAGGTTGATGTGTTCTTTCTGATACACCAGGTTAGTTTTACATGCTTTTGGCATGTTTGTCATATCTCGCCGCACTTTTTTCCATATTTTCTGTGACCTTTCTGTGCATAGTAGTGGGTAATCTGCAGACACAACATGAATCTTTCAACAATGGCTTTCTGCTGGGATGACTTCAAAAGATAGTAGGCCTTTCGTTACGGTCCTTGTTCTTAAAGACGCGAAATACCCCTTTATCACCTTTAACAAATTTCTACTCAACTGTACTGAAAAAAGACGTGTCGTTAATGAAGTTTGAGCTTTTATATCCTCACTGATTTATGTTCTGGTGTATTTCCTGTTGGAGCAGAGGAGCCCAGTAATGAAAACAAAGAGGCTCCATGTTTATATGGATACGATACTAAGATTATTTTTACTTGTTTAACCTAAAACCTTCACACAAAATCCTGCAGGGAGGATGTTTCCTGCCATTGAAGGTTGGTGCTTTCGCCTCCATTCAGGAGTAAATGCGTTATCCGTCTGTCTCACGAGGTGAAACGCGAGAACCTCAAAGGTCAACGAGGAAGAAGGCAGGAGGCTTCCCTGGCCGAGGGAGGTGGGCAACATTTAACAAGCTGCGAAAATATTCCACAGGGGATTGATGCTTATTTTTCTTACAAGTGTCAGTGACAGATGACCTAATGAACTGTTTCCTCTAAAAATTTCTGTATTTTACTTTATTTTATTTAAAGTTAATATGAAAAAAATATTTTTTTTCTATTAGAGGTTAGCGTGAGAGCTTAATTTCAGAAAGTCACACGAATTTCACATGAGAACAATCCCATGTAAAAACCATGTGCCACCGCTGAAGTGATGTAATTCACATGAAAACCACATTTATACATGTGGATTTGAAAAGTAGTGAAAAAATAATCAGTAATTTCACATATTGCTGCACATGATACATGTTTTTCACATGTTTCATGTGTAATTCCCATACGTTTCACTTGTTCCTTGTGTCATTTAAATTTTTCTGTTATTTCCATATTTGCACATTGGAAAAATATTTTATAACATGTTCCACGTAAATGGACCATAGGAACAAAGTACCTGATCACATGTGAAGAATGGGAACCACAAATGTATGTGAAACATATGCTATGAAAATATGGGAATCATGATTTTTGTTTTTTACCACCTTTCAAATTCACATGTCACTTTGCATGTGGCAAAGTGTTTTCACAAGTGAAAATCATGGGACTTTCCTGTAAGGGTGTTTCTAAATCTTACTAGTTAAGATCACTGATGAAACTGTTGCTGTTGTTTGTTTTGTTTTACTTCACATGTAGAAAATAGAGAGTTAAACGTAGATCTCTCCTGTTTAACTGTTTATCTTTCAAGGAAGGGAGCATGGATCGAGATATCCCTGCTATCAGCTCTCCATAATCCAAAAGAAACCCTTTGCAGTTCCATTAACAACAACGAACAGGTTTTATTATAGGTGGAATTGAACTGAATAACCTGATTGATCTAACTGGGTTGCTTTGGAATAATCACATGGCTCTGAACTTGGACCAAAGTCTGCATCCTATGTGGAGTGGCTTGAGATTGCATTTGTTGTAAATTGGTGTTGCATAACTGAAGTAAATAGATTAGAATGCAGCAGCGATGTCTTTAATGCAAAAAACATCTTTTCAAAACACAATTTTTACTTGATTTACTGATACAATTTGATCCAATGGGGTTGGAATTATACAAAACACAAAAGAGAACGTGGCTCAACAAACATATAGCAAAAGGGAGGTTTTGTCCCCTAACTTGGTAGATAGGACATAATTCTTATTTATTTTGCTGAGAAAATCCTTTACAATCCTGATAACTTCTACATCCTTAATTTTCTCTGTTCTCCAATTGTTCTGTTTTCCAGCCTTGCTTGGCACTCCAAAACTGCACACTATCCCTAAAAATGTCTTATTGATGGATTTTTTTAATAATCTTCTTCATTGATGTACTATAACATCTTAATGTTTTTAATCCTGTTATTAGAGTAATCCAGTAATCGAGTAAAGGTCCGTATAAAAACATTTCTAATGTATTATTTTTATTGTTTTTGGTATCTCCTCCTCACATTAAGATTAGTGACCCATGAGTATGTTTGTGTTGCTGTGAGTGTTTACATACAGACTAATCTCTTCCTAAGGGATAAATGAGTGTTCTTGCGTCACATGTGTGTCGTGTTAGTTATTCCAGCTTTCATCAGAGTTTATTCAGTCCCTGTGGGTGCGGCTGACTCTGAACGCCAGATAAACCAGAGGGTGTAGATGCGTGACTTCACATATGAGGTCTTGCTCCTTTCATCCAACTTCAGGACATGGAAATGCCTCTCTTTCCTAGGCGGATGAATCTCTCGCTGTGCAACCCGTCCACCTGCGTCAAACTGAAACATGTGAAAAATCGACCTGTAACACGAGTACACCCTGGTGGGAGCTTACACTGATTGGCTGAGTCGAACACCCAGCTTTTAAAAGAATAAAATCAAATAAAAATGTAATTAAACAAATACATTTAAAACTAATTTGCCGTAGATTCCATTGGAACAGGTGTAAGTAAATAGATCTAGTAAAGGTAAACCAACATTTCTATGTACATTTGAATAAATATGAATAATGTTGAAACGTTAATCTAACTTAATATTCCATTTAAAATGTAAAACTTGTACCTCAGACTCATTCCACACAGGGCAGCTGAAAGTTACCGTAACGTCACTGGCAAACTAAGTCATTAAGAAACATTTATATCAATATAACACATTGGCATGTGTCTCTTGTCTGTGAATCTGCAGACACTTGATTTCAGAGCTTATCTACGACCCATGTTTATAAGATAATGACATTTCCTGCATCAACAACCGAAGTCGTCCTAAGTGACAAAGCCCAACATGAACTCTGATATTGTGAGTGTAAGTGGTAAAAATCTACAACAACACATGTTTGTTTGGTTCTTACCCTGTTTGTTGCCGCTTTCTCTTTTTTTTCCTCCTGTTTCAATCACTCATCACGTTTTTTTTTCCAACTTTTAGAGGGAATATAATGATGGTGCCGCAATAAAACTGGTCTCCAGGAATGTCAGTGGATGAAGGGAAACAGAGGAGTTCGAAGGTAGTTGCATAAAGTTGAGTTCGCTCAGTAATATTCCACTTTATTGTGCTCTTTTCCTGTCGCTACCTACAGGATGAGGTGGATCCCCCCCGAGCCTGAAGTCGGTCGCAGGGCTTTAAGCCCCTCACTGGTAGCAGGAAAACAGAAAGACCCCTCAGCCATCAGTTCCAGGAAGACTGTGTTAATCAGAGCAGTGATGGGTAGGGAAAGGTGCGCTTTGATTTCCTACTGGATTGGTGAAAGAAAATCCCAAATAAAGAAGTCGACATTGATTTGAAGGAAACATATTTAATTTTCCTGCTGCTTCCTAGTCAACAGTAACTTTCTACTAAAGGAAACACTGAAGCTGCCAGATTTACTAGGCTTTTGCTCCATGTCGTCTGTGTTTCGTTTGCCCCACCCACACAGAACAGTCAAATTAATGCTCCGTGTTTTACTACTGCTCATTATGAAAACCTTGATTATTTATTTTTCTTTGACCAGCATGAACAAAGAATGACCTGTTTTCCTACATCGCCTCCACCCCGTCGCCTTCCCTTCCATCCCGCCACACCCTTTTAACGCACTGGGTTAGCTTTGGGTCCAGCACCTCTGTGGGGGAACCACGTTCCTCTCACGATTTTCTGTTATCTAAGACAAATACCAGCTTCTTTTCATGTTTAAATTATTACAGCCACGCCCCGCTTCATCTTTTTTCCCCCCCATGGACCGCATTCGTCCGTCACCTAGTCGCTCTGAGAGGAAATTGATAAGGTTCGATTGTACTTCGCAATGATTGTTTGACCAATCCATCGCCTAAAACACACCACTAAGGACTTATTCTACCAACATGTTTATGGAAGGTTGTCATGGCAGGTTTGTGTTTCCTGCGGCTGTGAAGGAAACCTATTGAAGAGTTCTTGATTTGGACTTCCTCCTTGGAAAGTGCCTATAAGTGCCTATAAATATGTCTGTGATCTGCTTCCGAAGCTATTCTTCGAACATACCATAAGATATTTGTCAATCTGAGTCAGGGTCTCTCCTGGAAAGAGATTTGTTGCAATTACGGTAAAGGACGCTTCTATTGTCAGATGTTCAGCCGACACAGCCCAGGATCAATTTGTTTTAAACGTAGAATAAACTATTTTAGGACCATATAGAGGAAGTATGAAAAAGTCAGAGGATACTGTAGACATCCGGCTGACTCTTAATTGGAGTTGTTTCATCCTACTGTTGCTTTTTAAAACAGATATTATAAGTCTGACTGGTTTTCCTCATGGAAATCTGGTTTTATGACTCCAGCTAATTCTGAAATAATTGGAAACATAAAGAATAATTGTAAATAGGTGTTCAGAAAATTATATTAAATATCATAAGTGTACCTAAGATTTCTCAATTTCTATAACAAACTTTGTTTTTAGTTTCAAATTACATAATTTATTGATATGCAATGTTTTACTTAATCTGTATTCTACTATTAAAGTAATTTACTGTATGAGGCTAATTATAATAAACATTATGTTTGACATTAATTTAACCACTTTTTTGGATGTGCTGCAATATTATACTTTTTTTTTTCAGTTTTACTCTTTGTAGACAAACACGTACTAGCATCACCTGTTGAGTCAGGTAAACTGAAAATTACCTTACTTTTTTATTCAACCAGGAAAAACTTTCAATAAACTTATTTGTTTTTTGTTTTCAAGTAGGGAGAAGTGTAGCAGGCTTCTTTCAGACTTCTGAAAAATGTTGGGAAGGCAGCTCAGGAACGCCTTTAGAATCAGGATAAAACTCATCTCATCTCGTTTAAAGTACATTAAACAATATGATGGGACATTTTTATGCTTTTTAAACCTTGGTTTATATTACTCTGAGTAACTTTCATCCTAATCCAGACCAATTCAATAACATTAAACAAGAGGGAAATAAACAATAACATCCCAGAATAACAGAAAAAAGCTAATTGAAATACATTCAGAAGGCAAATCAGTGAATAGAAATTTTTTTAGAATGTGAGAAGACGCTTCGGTGAGAATATGCAAACCAGCCTAAGATTCGAACCGAGGACCTTGAACACACACATAACCAATTGTAGATTGTAGATTAGCCAAGATAACTCTGCATGAAGCAAAAATGTTGTCTTTAATATTGTGGTACAAACCTGACAAAGCTATACGCTGTATTTTTTATTTATTTTACACATACCACATCCGTTCCTAATCGCACCCTCAAAGCAGAATGGATAAATTACCTGTCTGGCAACATGAAGTAGGCTCGAAAAGCAACTCAAAGTCCAGCAGTCTAAAGAAACTGAAGAACGGAAAGAAAGTTATTAGTATCATTTTTGGAGAGAGTTATAAAGCCATTTCTTAAAGTGTTGTTCCTCCAGTGAACCATAGGCCTGGTAAATGAGCTAAACATAAACACAGATGAATTGCTTTTCAAGAAACTAAAGTTTGCTTCCGTTTGTAATTTTCCTAAACTAAGCACTTGTTTGCATTCACGCTCTCCTCCTGCATTGGCTGTTGATGTTGCATTCTTGGTCCCTTAAACTGATAGAAACAGATGTGTCGCTGAATTTGTGCATTGACGACATAAAGACATCTTATGCCTCCATTTATCTGTTTACTAGAGTGTGTTGAATTAATGTTATTGTCTATTTTAAGACATTTCAATTAGTGGAAAAAATTGCAGGGGGGGGAAATATAAAAACAAAAAGTCAACCATCAAAATCAACCAAAACTTTCAGGAACCCCCTGCAGTACCTCTGCGGACCACTAGGGGTAGTGGGCCCCCTGTTGAAGACCTGTGATTTAGGATATTTATGTTCTGACAAGTAATAAAAAAACTAAGAATAGAGTATTTTCAATTATAACATTTTATTTTTTTCAAAATATCTTAAACGATGTCATCCAAGTCAACAAAAAAGAAATCACATTCCTGTTATAATAATTCCAGATATCTGAAATAGACAAGCGGCCTGGGTTGAAATTTTTATGTATGAAATCTCTTATGTATTCAAAGATATGATTTTTTTAAATATTTGCTTGTCTAGTTACATTTCTTTATTTCGATATATCTGCAATTTAATTTGCCTTCGTCAAACCTTTTACATCTTTAATCTGAAAACACATTTAAGATATCCTTGATATTTATGGTATTTAAGATATCTATATGTGTAAATATGGCTGGCACATTATCTTAATTGTACTTTATGAAGTAATACATCTAGTTATAAACCAATGTGGGGAAGCCAATTTAATGTTAAATTGACAAAATTACTAATAGATATTATTGATTCATCCAGGATGTTTTTAAAATTCATCTAATAATTACTTGGCTCGGCTAAGGTTAGAGTTTTTTCGATAAACAACTATTTATGTTGATTCATGTGAGAATTCAAAGGTCAAAACGATCACATCTCACATTCCCCCCTCCGATACACTTCTGGGAATCAGTCTTTGTGGACTGGAGAGACACTGGAAGCGTTTCGTCAGAAAAACAAGCAGCGTTCAAACACGGCGGTGGGACTGTGGTGATCTGGGACTGCTGTGGAAAACCCCATGTTTAACAACAAGGATAAACATTTATGAATATGATATTATTTTGAGAAAAATGTTATTTTATTAGGACTACAAATCTAGAACTCTAATAGAAATTATTCCATGTTAACAATTGGAACCACTGGAGTCTGGAACTGCTGCTTATGACTCTAGAGACGTGGGGAGATTTATAGGTCATCATATTAAATGTGTGTGTGTGTGTGTGTGTGTGTGTGTGTGTGTGTGTGTGTGTGTGTGTGTGTGTGTGTGTGTGTGTGTGTGTGTGTGTGTGTGTGTGTGTGTGTG
>JAVLVB010000374.1:2108345-2122364 GCA_032876305.1 Orestias chungarensis
ATATATATATATATATATATATATATATATATATATATATATATATATATATATATATCATATATATATCATATATATATCATATATATATATTTCATTAACATGCAAAACTACCAAACAAACAAAAATATATGAATAAAAAACAGTAATGCTAATTTTAAATGATAAACTTGTATTTTATTTCCTGCATCACAAATCTCTATTCATAAATAGAGACTCATATAATAAATAAGAAATAATTAAAAGTTTTAACCCCATTAACCCCATCTAAGAGTGAAACACAAATATACTAAAATTGTCAAGACAATGATTTTCTACTTACAGCTATGAACAAAAACCTTATATTTAAGAAGATAATAATACATAAGACCAATTAGAAAAAAAATTGAAGTATGGCCTTAATAAAAGATATGTTCGTCATTTATAGCATATTGTACTGAATCAAGTATCCATACTTATGCTAAGAAATTAAGCCTAGAAATGCTTATTGTTCATACAAGGTAGTCGTGTGGTCTGAAATGTTTGGTACAATAAGTCTATTTGAAATATATGTGTGAACAAATCTGGCCTTTTTTGGAAGAAACATGACAGTTTGTACAATTTTTTGTATATTATTCAGTGATTAATTAAAAACAAATCCATAAACTAATTATTACATATATATGATGGAAACTATTGTAAAGAGATACCTGTATTTCCACTACCTTTACAATTAGCTCAATATGACTGCACAGATCCTGACTCAGATGATAATATAATGGCTCAGAGGAAAAAGGTGTGCGGCCATGGCTAAATGTGGAGAAGCTGCCAGGAAGTGGCAGCATATCAGCTCTGAGCCTCTGAGACAAGGGAAAGCTGCAGGAAAGGAAGAACATGCCCACAACGCAGAAAGAGGAACGAAGAGATTAGTCATGTAGGAAATTGCGAATTCTGTGTGTTTTGAAAGGACAGCTGAAAATCAGGTATTCTGAGCAAACACAGAAAAGTCGTTTGCTGGAAAAGGGCGTTTTATCAGGACTTCTGTAGAACCGTCTAACTCAGCAGCACAGGTGAGAAGCGTCCGGGTTTACATTAGTCTGAATGAAAATATCGCGTCTTATTCACAGTATTTAGAAAAGTTATTGTGAAGCTGAAAAAAACAGTTAGGAAAATCCTGCTGAGTCATGTTAGGTGGAGGCAGGGTGTCTCCTTAGAAAGTTACATGTTTTTACAGAAAAAAAACGTTTTTTTTTTGTTTGTTTTTTTATCTTTATGTCATCATCTATAGATTTTATATGTTTTTGCTCATCTAAATTAGTTCTGGGGTTAAAAAAACACGGAGCAGCACGTTTGAAGTCTAAAGAAGAAACAGCGCCCCCTACGGTTACAAATGGAAGTGGCAGTTCTTAGAAAAAGAAAAACGCAACATAGTTAGTTTCTGAAAGAGATGAGTAGTGACTACTGACATGTACTGTACTGGAGTAAGGAAGTACTCTCAGTGTGTGTATGTGTGTGTGTGTGTGTGTTCAAAATACTTAAATAAAATGTACTCTGAAATCAAATACAAAACTTGTCTCATTGACATTTTGCCACAAAAAACTGTCTACATCTAGATATCCAGAATAAACACAGCTCCAATCTGGTAAGGTTAGAAATACTTTTCTGTTTCCCTTTTATCTTTGAAAGTTAAAAAATTATCAAAACACACATAAAGATAAAGATCTGCACCATTCATAAAAAATATCACAAAGAAGTAATAATAATCAGATTTTTAAAAAGTGGTATAAAAGTGGTATAAAACACACCAAAAACGAAATTCTTATTTTATTAAAATGTGTCCATATCAGAAACATAGAGAAACAAAAAAATGTTTTCTGTTTTAATACTTTTCGAGAAACCAACACGTGGACTGTAGACATCGCTATCTCTTCTGTACAATTTAATGTTTTTCCGAGTAAACAATTATGCATAAAATAAAAAACATATTCAAAACTGTGATCAGGAAAGCAAATATGTAATATTCCCGTGTAAGCTCAGTTACATTTGAGAGTAAAACCTTCACTTTGGTAGTTTGATGTATAAAAAAATAATAAAGTATTCAAACAAAACAATTGTTTTCTCATTTTTACTACAAAAATAGCTCTTGTTTTAATTAGATATGCATTTAAAAAACAAAAATTAAATCTTCCTTGCTGTTTAGGTAACCTTATAACTGATTTAGAACAGCTGGGACTCTGAGGTGTACATCTAATAACCTATATATTATTGCACATTTCCACTCTCGTATCCGCTAAGGGGCAAAAAAATCAAATCTCACACAACTTCATGGATGGTGCAATAACATCAGAGGGAAACAACCTGAACTATGAAACTGCTGGTGTAAAACTAGAGTAAACACTGGGACTGTTTACTTTTTGTAGGTCGAGGACATGTGGCTGTTGGTCCTTCACCTAATCTGCGCTGGCTTCTGCCTACAGGTGGGTCTCTAACATTCACCTCAACTCACACCTTTTCCAGAGATGGACATTACGTGCACAGTTATAGTGATCCTTTTACCTTTGAACAGCCTTTAAGTAATTTTGGTTGTAAATATATCTGTTTTAGTGGCTTATGTTTTAAAAAAATCTATTTTTTCTGGCTCTTATGACAGAAGAGGAAAAAGGAAGCAAGTGTTTCCTCCTTTATACTATAGATGAGTTTTAAAGCAAACCTATAGGTATATAAAATTGTACTTTATCACTGCATTCGTAAGTATGCAAAATTAAATTTAAAAAATGCTAATTAGGTGTTAAATGCTTAGCATGAAATTCAAAATTTAATATATAGGTGAACAGGCTCAAGAAACTGATCAGTTTTGTCTCTTCCTTACGCCTAATTAATGCATAACAGACATTTATCAACGATTTATGGATTAATTTCTAAAATATCTATAAGCTTCTATTCATCTATAACAGGCATCTATGTATAAAATTCTATAACCCTACTATTAAAAGTAACATGTAGTAATTATAAAAGGTAGAGAAGTTTGTTTGTGAATATTTTTCAGTTTTGTTTAATAAACAAACCTGTTAAAACTTTTAAATAATTTGCTAAACTTGAATGCTCTTTAATCCTAAACTCTCTAAATTAATGCAACTTTCTACCTGCAGCCAACAATGTGTCACTCACCGTGCATGTTGTCGGGACAGATGGCAGACTGTGCCTCCCGTGGCCTCACCTGGGTCCCTGTTCTTCCCCCCACCATCACAAACTTGTATTTGGATAGAAACTACATCCATGAGCTCAACACAAGTAGTCTGCAAAACCTGGAGAACCTTTGGGAATTAGACCTAGGTAGCCAGCACGTAGTCCTCACCATCAGAAATGAATCCTTCCTCAGGCAAAGAAAGCTGACAAAACTGGTCCTGGGCGGAAATTTGGGCCTTAACCTAGAGCCGCGTGCATTTGCCGGGTTGGTCAGTTTACAGCACCTCGGGCTGGATTACTGTGGTTTGAGCGAATCCATACTGACAGAAAATTATCTAGAGCCTCTTGTGTCATTGGAATGGCTCAACCTCCAGGGGAACATGATAGTGAGATTCCACCCTGGCCTGTTCTTTTTGAACCTCACAAACTTCTCACACTTAATTTTTAAACAGACCGGTCTAGAGAAAATATGTGAGGAGGACTTAGTTGGCTTCAGAGGGAAATTTTTTCACCTCTTGGACTTGGGGTCCAACAGCTTCTTCAGATCTGATGTTAACTGGACGCTCTGTGGAAACCCTTTCAAAGGGATAGCCTTCAACATGCTTGATCTCTCAGGAAATGGAATGAATATAGAGAAATTAAAACTGTTTTTCAGGGCAATCAGGGGGACTCCAATTACTCATCTTAAATGTTCTGGAATTATTGGAAAAGACTTTTCCTTCAACAACTTCAAGGATCCCGATAATGACACATTTCAGGGCCTCGACAACAGTTCAGTTATTAATTTAGATTTATCAGGCAACCAGATCTTCGCTTTAAAAACTGGAGTTTTTAGAGCTCTGATTAATGCAATTACGATTGATATCTCCCGAAATAAAATAAATTGCATCGAGAAAGATGCCTTTGTTGGTCTCCAGAATTTGCTAAGACTGAACCTGTCATCTAATCTTTTAGGAGAGGTCCGATCCCACACATTTGGCACTCTGACGAAACTTCTAATTCTGGACTTGTCTTACAACCACATTGGTGTACTGGGATACGAGGCCTTCAGCGATCTTTCCGAGTTGCATCATTTGTATCTGACAGGAAACTCTCTGCGACAGCTGTCATATCCCGCGGCGTTGCCAAAGTTAACTTACCTCCTCCTGGGAGACAATAGGTTGAAATCCTTCAGCAGCATCCTTAGCTTATGGGACAACAGTGTCTATTTGGATATGTCATCAAACAGATTTACAAACTTGGAAGACGTTTATGTTGTTTTAACTCATTTCAAGCATCTGGTGTACTTTTTTTATGGGGACAATCCCATTTTGTGGTGCACAATAAACCCAGGGGTCTCCATGCCTTACAAAAGTAGCTTGGCTGTCCTGGACCTTCATGGGTGTTCCCTAAACATTGCTTGGACGCTGGGGAATTGCCTTGACATTTTTGATCATTTACACAATCTAATAGGCTTAAATATCAGCCTTAATTCCCTTATGACCCTCCCTCACGGGATCTTCAGGGGTCTTACCTCAATAAGGACAATCGACCTTTCATCCAATGCCCTGACTCATGTGGAAACCAGTGTTTTCCCAGCCAGCTTGAAATCGCTTGACCTCTCAAACAACTTCTTAGCTTCTCCCGATCCCATGACTTTTCACTCTCTGAAGGTCCTTGACCTGTCAGGAAATCGTTTCCACTGTGGTTGCCCTCTGGAGGCTTTTCTGCAGTGGCTGAACACGACTAATGTGACATTCCTGAGCCCAGCTCAGGAGTACAGATGTGAGTTCCCAGCTTCCATCCAAAACCTTCCACTGCTGGAGTTTTACACCACCATGGAGTCGTGTGAGGATGAGGAGAAGGCTGTTCAGACTCTTCGGTTGCTCAGTTTCGTCTCCTCTAGCATCCTTGTCTTCAGCCTTGTACTCGGCGGGATTATTTACGCCCGCCTCAGGGGGCAAATATTCATCATCTACAAGAAAATTGTCACCAGGATTCTGGAAGGCCCCAAACCTTTGATCAACGAAAGGGACTGGCAGTATGACGCCTTCCTGTGTTTCAATGACAAGGATTATCGATGGGTGGAGGTTGCCTTGCTAAAGAAGCTGGACAACCAGTTCTCAGAAGATAACTTGTTCCGCTGTTGCTTCGAAATCAGAGACTTCCTGCCTGGGAAGGATCACCTCTCAAACATCAGGGATGCCATCTGGAGCAGCAGAAAGACCTTGTGCATCATCTCCAAAGAGTTCCTTGAAGGTACTGTTGTATGAACACTGACTGAGATTTGGGGTAAGGTCAGTGTGGGTGTTATGGGCAGAAGATCAAAAGGATTCCCCATTCACTCATGCCAACCCAGTACACTGCAAGAACACAAAAACCTAACCAGTATTTTTCGTAGTGCAAACATATGAATACAATTGTAACAGGACATAACTTTCCTTTAAGCTATAAGGAGCTTGTTTTAATTATTTACTTGAATATTAATTAAAAAGTACTATTATTTACTTAAAACAAGCTTGCTAACTTACTTTTAAGTTAGTTTAGCCTTGTTTCAAGTGTACTAAGATGTTTTCACTAGAAACTTTTTAGAAATACTTTATGTTTTTGCTGTGCAGGTACTGTTACTATCCTCATCTAAGTTAATAGTATTCTGGGTGGAAAGCTAAAAGAGCTGCAATACAAAAAAATTCAAACATCTTGGGACACTTGAAACGAGGTAATTGGACAAAATAACGTGCAAATGGAAATAGTGCATTTTATCATTATTCAATATTTTTTGTTTAAACGAAACCTCTTGTATCTTTCTCCAAAGGTTGTTACAAGTTAATTTTGTCTTCTTTCAAGTGGAACATAAAACTACTGAAAAAAAGTGTGCCAGTGTTTTTGCACTGCAAGTCATCTTCTAGGTGGTAGCATAAACCTGCACCCAAGGAGACACATCAAATTAATCCTTTATTAATTGCGACTCTCATTCAATTTCAGAAGTTATCAATCCAAGACATCTGTTAATATGAAAGGAGACGTTTTTGCCTCTGTGCAGATGGCTGGTGTTTGGAGGCGTTCTCCTTAGCCCAGGGCCGCATGTTGGAGGAGCTGACCAATGTCCTGATTATGGTGGTGGTGGGGAAGGTGTGTATTTGATACTGACACTGGATTAATACCCTGAATTTTGGAGAGTTTATTACAATTATTATTGCTGATTTGTCTTACGGCTAAACAACATTTTGGTTTTCAGAAATTTACAGTGTTACATACAAGCATTACACATATGTACCTCTATTGAAAATTATATATCTGTCCTATATAATATATATATAATATATATATATATATATATTTATATATATATATATATTAATATATATACATATATTATATATATATATATATATACATATATATAATAACATACATATATATATATATATATATATATATATATATAGTATAGTAATAGTAAAAGGTCCACATAAATACTGTGCATTAATTAGACATTTATAGCTGCTTTAGACATCTACAGAATAAGTACTAAGCGCTGCTTTCTGACATTTTGCTCCCACAATAAACAAACCCAAAGGTAGCGCACTACCAGCTGATGAGGTGCGAGGCCATCAGAGCTTTTGTCCAGAGGAGCACTTACCTCACCTGGCCCGAGGACCCGCAGGACATGCAGTGGTTCTATGAGCGCCTCGTCTCGCTGATTCTCAAAGACACCAAGGTGAAGAAGTTTGCTGTGGTCGAGCCTGAACTCGCAAAGCAAGAACATCGACCTGCTAATGAGCAGATTGCGCTTGAGAATGTCAATGTAAGCTCTTTAATTAATGCCACATCAACGTCTTAATTTTTTAACGTCTTAAAATTCTTGCAAGTGAAGCCTGGAGTGCCGTATATGATCTACTACATGTGGGCCAAAAAATAAATAAAAATAAAACTAACAGCCCACTGAATTTGATTGAACAGGTTGATAAGTATAATAAAATCCTGATACTCTTCAGCAAATAAGCATGAAATTGCATTTTATTATTTTATCCATTACCTACTTATGTTTTTCTTTTAGCCACTAGATGGCAGTAGTTGCATGTTTACTGGTTTATTGAGGAATTTCAGTAAATTTGACATCAGCTTTCTGATCAGGACATTCAGTTTGATGCAGATAATAAGCCTGTTAAACCCCCACACCATAATAAGTACCTCAGAGCTCTGCTCTGTTGAACAGTGAGACCGGGTTGAATCTGAAGGGGTCAGCCAGTTTCCTTCCATCCCACATCCATCTGAAAACAGGAAGCTACTGGGCAATGGGAAGCTTCCGGCCTTTTGGCCCCCGGCCGCCTGCATCCTCTCAGCTTTTATGAGCCAGCTGCTCTGAACATTACCAGTGTGAATCTGCAGACTTTAGCTACTTCTGCAATTCTGAGGACAGTCCATTAATGTGAACACATTCAAACCCAAACATCTGCCCTGCCTGCTGCTGTAGCGCACTTTTCTACTGTTGGGTAAAAAGCAAGGTCATTTAAACTCTGTAAGAGCAACAAGAGGCGGAGAGGCGAGGGTTTGTTCCAGGGATCTGTAGAGGCTATTTTTTTCCTTAGTAAGAAATTGCATTACCAAATTTATATTCAAAGGTAAAGAACATATTTGATATTCCCAGAAATACCTTAAAAGGCACAAACGTGCGTGTGTGTGTGTGTGTGTTGGTGGGGGGTGGGGGTGGGGGGGTATGAAGTTTATATTTTCAGGAAATTGAATTTTATGTCATTGTCTAACATCAAGTTTTCATATGTGGAAAGATAATCTCTCTTTACCCAGATTTGTTTTTGACAATGAACTACCTGGGTTAGGAACAGGGTTATTGAACTTAATAATTTGTGGGGGGGAACCCTTTTCCCTACACTCACTATGGAGCTACAAAGGATCAGTGTGGTAAATACGGTGTGGTGTCGTCCCGTTTCAAACTCTACTTTGTCTCATCAGCAAGTTAGCTTATTACTTTACAGTGTTAAAATTATAAATACGAGCATCCCTGGAGGACTTCTGTTTGAAAGGAAATAAATAGTGGATTTAGTTTTAGACGTTCTTGTAGTTCAAATGTTGATGGTGCACTTGAATCCAATCCTCTACAATTTAAGTTCTATTTAAGTTCAAAACTTTGAACTTTTTAGGCTTCTGTCAGTCTAAAATGGGATGAAGTAGCAGTTCTAAAGTTATCCATACAGCACCAATTACTAATCTGCTCAACTGTACTGAAAATTAAACGCTGCTTTGATCATAGATCTACAGCAGCACAGCAGCTGAAAATTGGAAGCAAATGTTTACCCTGTAAACAAGGTCTTGAGCTACAGTAGCCTCCTCGCGGCTATTTCAGGCCTGTGGGTCTCACCCGTCCAGATACATGTTCCGTAGAGATCCTCCCTCAAAGGGTAGTCAGAAACCCTCCTCCACTGCCACAGCTAATATTTGACCTCTATTTGAGCAAATATAATTACAGACTCTCCGTGAGGTGGATGCATCTTCACTGGACTGATTGAGCTACTAAAAAGAAAAGTGGAAGGCCACGATGGGCTGGGGGGAATAAGAGGTTAAGCTCTATGAGACTAAATTGGATGTTTCCTTCAAAAGGCATCAAGCAAGCCAAGTGTGGGTGTTAACTTATGTAATGAGTTTTCTATGGCTTGCTTGTATTTGCAAGTTTGTTTTGGGGTTGGGGGTGCGATGGCGGATCAGAGAAACGCAGTTTCTTTCACTTCCTCTACCAATTGGCTGCAGAAGGGAGAGAACTTCAGGCTACAAGAGCATTTCTGCAACGAAGGAGGTAACAAGGCTCGTTATTAAAATGCAGAAATAAGATTTTATGCATGGCTCAGCCAACATTGAAGCAAAGACGACGAGCATGTACGTTTGCAAACGAGTCGTAAATGTGGTCCGTAAATCCCAAGTCTTTGGATGCCAGAGGAAGAATGATGTAGGGCAAAAGGTCTGGATGGTTGAGACTGAAAACTCTTTCATTCTTTTTTATGTGCTGAAGTGAGTAAGTACTTGAAATTAAATAAACAAGCTTGGAAAAAAATGGTGCTTTGATCATGTATGCCAGAGTGTGCCTGTGAATTTTATCAATTAGCAATACCTTTAAACTAAGTCTACTTGCAGTTACTGTCGAGACAGACAGTAGTTACCATCGATCAACGCTAGATTAAACTGCTTAAGAGGTTGAGTAGAGTCATTAATCCATTTTTTTAGATTCTTCTGGACTCTGAGTTTTGAAATTAAATAAATAGTTTTCCACCCTTATTATATAAATGTGCCGAGTGTTGGAACTACATGATTTTAAATAACTTTTAGCAACTATATTCCACCAATTCGCAATGACTGCAGCAATAAAAGTTGTTCTGTTAATTCAGGTAAGTGGTGTTTCACTTTGGGAGGAATTGCAAACGCTGACAAGTCACTTGCAAATAACTAATCTACTGGATTGGTTGACAAGGTGGCATCAAGTCACACACCAAATATAGCAAGTCCAAAAGGAAAACCCCAAAACCTTTTTCTCCAGTTGATTAAGGATTAGCCAGAATAGATAAACAACCCTTTCAGCTAATCTTTGTCTTCCCAATGGAAGGGATATGAAAAACCTCCAAATGGAGGCAACAAGCCAGTCAACTGGCCCATCAATGCGGTGAAATGGGGACTCTATCGAGAATTACCAAGTTCATGTCACAAGCAAATTTTTTGTGGCTAGGTGTTTGGCAGCAGAATCTCTTATGATTTTTTTTGTTTAGTCTGGAAAACAGCATTATGTACCCAATATTTTTGGCTCCCATATTGTCCTAATATACAAGATATCATCTGCTTCAGGCCGAGGCTGACCCCTGACATTAAGGGATGAGGCGGCCTTTTTCCAGTCAAGAACAAATGGCCACACACTAAGAGATGACTCATCTTTGGCTGGTTTAAACTCGAGTGTGCAATGCCAGAAAAAAGGATCACAGTTGTAAAAGGTAAAGATCTGCTTATGACTAGGCCTTGAGGTATCGTTCATAAGTATCACAAACGAGGATCAGCGATGAGGGCGACCTTGGAGAGCGAGCTTTGAATGCTAAGAATGTAGACAGCTCTGCTTTTGGCTGTACAAGAAAGAATAGTCTGAAAACCACCCAATTCTTTTGCAGCATTGCCTACAAAATGCCTGTTGTAAGCAATTATGACTGTAGGCTGACTCAATAACCAAAACATGACTGGAGCACCAGAATGCTACGAAGCTCTCTGGTACAGCATTCCATGCCCAGGACGAGAGCCACACTGCTGTACTCGAGTCAAAGGCTCGACATTGGGTCAGAGCATGATTGCAAGGCTGAATCTAGAGCCTGAATCCATAGACAGATTTCGCCTGCTGCTGCTTCAACATCTTACATCAACAATTTAAATACAGAGTCAAAGAAGAAAAAAAGAACAGCCATAAAAAGTTATTCCAAAGGGTTCAAAGGCAAACAGTTTTTTTCCCCAATTCCAAAAGCATAACTCATTTAAAATATGAATTTGTTTGGAGTAGCAAACCACCAGTGACGGCAGCGGGGTTCTCGGTTTCAGAGTGTTCTGTGCCAGAGTGTTGTCTCCGTGTAACTAAAGCTGTCTGCTGCGGCAGAGCGTAGAAGTGTCAGTAGATGCAATGATATAATGTAATGAAACTCTGAGCACATCCATCCATTAATATGTCTCTTTGCTAAAGGTTTCTTTGATCGTTAAATGCTCACTTTGTGAACATAACGTTGTACAGGGATTTGGACTTGGGTCCTCCGGAAAACAAGATAATGTCCAAAATAATGACATTGCTATGGTGGCTTTCATGGCTGAAAGAGTGGCGTTTTAGTAGACAATGAAACAGGTGTACAGGTATTCGTCATTCCAACTCTTTGCTTTGATGGTGATGCTTTCTGGGAATACAAAATGCAACAGGACAATAGGGAATAGTAAGAGAAAGCATTTTAATCACACAGAGCAGGTTTTTATCAGAGACACGTTGAGACTTGAGAACACTGAGAACAAAAGAGGAGCTCCCAGAAATTCAAAAGGTGACGCAGCGTTTAGCAGAAGCTTGTGAAATGAGGCAGATTAAATGGTTCTTCGGAGTTTTTACTGGTAACGTTCTAACCACAGACACCACTTTTACAGGGGTTTTAAGTAACACAAACTAGAGGTGAGGTGAGAAGTAAGGATCCCGTTCATTCGAGAAATGGAAAGGGTATAACCAGAAATCTACCAAGGAGAGCCCTCTTCAGAGAAGCAACTGGTGGGCTCATGGTAACTTTGGCGCAGCTTGAGTGCCCAGAAACTCGGGTTAAAGACTCCATTAAGTTGTGAACTCCACAAATCTAAACTTTACAGTGCATGAAGTGCTTGATTCAGAGCGCTATGTAGGGGCCACGGCAGTCGTAGACATTTTGGCTTATATGAAGACTACTAACACTTTATCGTCACTGTGAAAAAAAAAATCTGGATAATGGGTGGAGCTACATACTGGAAGACCTGTAAGAGACATTAAAGGCTTAAAACCGGGACGAAGTTTGGCAAACAGACAACAAGCTATTATAATATGGTTCAGATTAAAGAATGTTCATGTGAAAGACATGTCCTAGTCAAAGCCAAACCCGAAGGTCTGCAAACTCTGGCTCCAGAGTCACATGTGGCACTTCTAAAAGTGAAAGAACACTTTTTTATTTTAAGTATCATAAAAAAGGGCGATTTTAGGTCTTCTTCTGTATGTTTCTACGGAATATCTGCAAAAGACAAAAACTCTTTTTGCATCTGTAAGCCTTTTGGTCTAATCAGTAAAGCTACACCCAGAAACACTTCCATCAATAAATACAGGAAAACGTGGTTGAACTCATTGGTGCTGAACACAAATGCACACCAGACCTTAGAATAGAATTTTTTTGTAAACATTTATTTCCCTCCCACTTTACAATGTTTTACCACTTTGTGTTGCTCTACCTCACGAAATCCAAATGACATCCATTGATGTTTGTGTGCAGAACTGGGGGATGAATAGTTTTGCAAGACCCTGCATTTTAGACACTAGGGGGTGTAGTGGTGGTGCAATAATATAACCACAAGGCTTCTGTGTAAAAAAGGAGAAAATTCTATATGACAATGCTTTAAGAGTATGCTCCAAAGGAAAAAAATGCCATGAGTACAAAACCATTGACATATTTCTTAGTTTGGCTGGGATTTTGTAAAAAAACAAACACACCCAGCATCTACTGTGACTGTCACTCGTTTTAGGGATGTTGGCACTTAGCTGTTTTAACATAGGCTTTCAGAAGACGGCTGAGCGTTCATGGCGGCGGGGGGCACGCTGGCTTCATTTTTCGGCGCATTAAACTCGGACGCTGAATTGCACTTCACTCTTAATGACCTGTTAAAACAGTAGAGTGTCTTTGGGGAGGCGGAGGAATCCCGCGCTCTTTTTGAATTCCGTTTGCACTTTTTCGCACTTTGCTCCCGTGTGACGGGAATATTTTCTACCCTTTCCTGGTTGCCAGGGATTTTACAGTAATCACTGATTGGGTCTGTATTATTGCTTAATGTGATGGCTTCATTACAGCAGTGATTACTTTCTTTGGTCCTCTGGTTTTCATGACCAGCTGTTGGTGCAGAGGAGATGGGACACTGGCCGTTTACCTGTGTTGGGGCCTGGGAGCTCCCGTTTTGGCAGCTGTCAGCACCTAAATGTTCTTGTTCTATGTGTGCAGTCTGTGGAGCAGAGGCTAAAACTGAAGATTGGCCTGTATCCTGGTTAGAAGCTCGTTGGACTGAGCATGTTCTGGGATGGCAGGGAAGGACAGGCGCCTGCCTCGGGGTCACTGCCCTTCCCTGTGAGCAGTGATGGAAATGGGTGAGGGGGCAGCGGATGTAGTGAACACAGCAGTCCATGTGTGGGTAGACTGCGTCCACTTTGGGAAGTAACAGGGCAGTGTTTTGCTTGGTCCTGGCCTTACCTGAGAGGTGGAGGAGCTGTTGGGTGGGAGAGCAAGAAAGCGAGTCCTGGGGAGGTAAAGAACAGGAATGCGGGCCCCACTGGGGCAGAAGCTGGGAGTTGGGGTCTAGACATGCACAGTGGTGAGAATAGTGGCAACTGCATGGTGCAGTGAACAGCCCATTAGCTGGGCATGCTTTTCCACCTGTATCAGCGCTGTGAACATGGGGAAAAGGTGTGGAGTGGTTAGCATGAGGGATGACTCCATTACCCAGCTGCTCCTCCTCGTCGTCTTCTGGTTTAACTCCAGTTTTCTGGGAGGAAGAAAGTGGCTCCAGCTCGTAGTGCTCCGCCTCATCTCCCCTGGTCTCCAACTGATACTTCCCCCCAGGAGGTGGGCTTGAGGGCGTCTCTTCGCTAAAGGCCTGGCACTGCAGCTGCTTGGGCAGGGGGATCTGACCGCAGGTGCCCTGGGGTCCGAGGCAGCAGCACATGCACTGAAAGAAGAAGGTGGCAAAGGCCCAGCTAATGCACATGATGAGCATCATGAACGTGCCCAGCTGCGTGTAAGCTAGAACTGTCGATGGCATCATCATCGCCCCGGCAACAAAGGTGGTCACCGCCGCCATGGCGATGGCCGAACCCATCCGGCTGAGGGAGTAGATCACCTTCCCCTCTCGGCCGGGCTCTGGAGCGAGTCTGTAGGCGACCCCGTAGTGGACAGCGAAGTCCACTGACAGTCCCACGGCAACAGAGATGGTGACCGACTCCAGGACATTGAGCTCCCAGCCCAACAACACCAGAGAGCCAACTGTGACAAATATGGTCCCAGCAATGGACAAGATGGCATATAAGCTGATGATGATGTTCCAGGTGGTTAGCAGCATGACACTGAAAGCCACCGCTAC
>JAVLVB010000374.1:2134592-2162249 GCA_032876305.1 Orestias chungarensis
GTTTGGCCTCTTCTGTCCGCACCTGCCACTGCCTCGAATTCCTCCAGGTGAAATACGGGCGAGAACGAATTCCAGACAGACAGTCAGGACTTGAGGGGGCTGTAGCCAATGGTTGGAAGCCGTCAGTCTGGGTGACATCTTCATCGGCGCGTTTGCAACTGCAAAAGTGTGTGCGTGTGGGATTTTCAGAAAATGGCGCCTACTTGTGAAATCATACATGGATTCACTGCAAACTGATGCCCAGGTGAGACCAATAGTTAACTTTAAGTTAACGGGTCAAACAACAGCAAGCAACAGCGAGAATGGATGTATTGCATCAAACCAAAATACTCTCAGGTTTTTGTTTTAATGTGAATAAATAAGTTTTAATATTTTTTTTTTACTTCTCTGTAAACCCCCCCCCCCCTTTTTTAAAGCTCAAACCCTTTTAAAACTTTATGAGTCACTGACCTATCATTACACAAGCATGTCTCTGTAAACTAATAGCTAAGCGCAAGTCTAGGCAAGGGCCATATTTCTTTCTTTCCCCAAAAAGCCATTTTAGCTGCTGAAGAGTTTCTCACGTGTGGTTAATCAATCTTCATTTGCCAACGAACATAAGAGGAGAAAATCGTAAGAAAAAGTTTACTTCAGACTCAAATATAGTTAGATGGAGTCTGGGCTTGTTAATTAAGTTCTACGTGTTATAGCTCTGCACCGGGAAAGGCCGGACCTCATAAATCTGGACGTAAATATTGAATATACAGACAATTTCGGAGTGACTCGCATTTGTCTTATTGTTATTTTTAAAATGAGTTAACCGATTAATTTTGAGGATATTTTAAAGCAAAGAGAGGAAAATCCTACTTCCTTAACAAAATAACAAAATAAAATCATCCGGTTATCTGGTAGGAATGAAAATGTCGTCACACGTATCCCCTGGCTAACCTTCTGCTTCTCCTCCTACGGTGCAGAGACAGGATGGGAGGAGACGACCAGCAGGATGTCTGTAAATCACCGAGGCCTTTCCACCTGGAGTCTACACAGTCACAACCGTAAATACGCACGCAACGCTTTTCTCAGATGGAGTCGTCTCGTGTCAGCCGACTTTAACAACAGGCAAGTCGGGCAATAAACCGGGGCCTGGGGAAAAAGAAGACGCTGAAACAGGTAAGGAAGCAGGACCTAATGGACTAAATATGATCATATGATCAGGATAACGAGCCAAACTACATGAAAAAAACTGACCACGCCTTTACAGAGGGAGGCGGCAATAAACCATGAGCTTTACAGGGTAATAAGCAGTAATCTACCGTGACATAAGGTCAAAGCAAACATTCCTGCAACATATTGTATGAAATAGAAAACAAGCTGAGGAGGAGGAGGGGTGGCTAAAATGATCCATTCATCAACTCATTGCAATTATTTCTTTCCCAGTTTTATAAAAACTCGTAACCCCTGTGAATGGATCCGGTTTCTGTTCAGTGGCTCCGCGATTTGAAGGATCGTTGTTCAAATATGGCTAAAAAAAGTTTTCTGTTTGTTTTTTTACTCCATATTGAGCCGTGTTTAAAATATTTATTATATACTACTGTTTTATTCCTGGACTTTATTGCTCAAAAACGGAAATGTATAATGTATTGTGTTGATGGATCCCATCATGGTTGTTCCTCTGTTCTAAAATGTTCCCATGTCATACGTGCATAAACCAGAGTTATTTATAACAGGTCAAATATGACAGTCTATCACTCAAATCACTGTCAAATTTACTTACACAGTGGACGTGGTTTTGATTGGATGCAGTAACACCAAAACTCATACAGTGAGAACTCTCAAAACATCTTTGACAAAATAAAACATCTTTTTCCTCAGAAGGCGCCAGGAGGGAGTAAGACATAATTTTATTTGTTTGTTTTTGCTTTATTTCAGTGTGCGTGAAACTCGTGGTTGCCATAAACAACAGTGGCTGTTGTGGGAGGCATTGGCGAGCGGGACATAAACATTTGCCTCCAGGGGAGCGGAGTCTGAATGGTGGAGGTTAAATACCCAGCGTGACCCTGGATGCCTGAGTGTCAGGGAGCGCCATGGCAACTCCGGCAGGGTCAACAGTGCAGGTAGGAGCAGGTTGGCTTAACTTCAGGTATCCTGAGGCTCCGCGTCGTTTGTCATCTACCTGGTGTTTGGTTACACAGGATAACTGGACGGCTTAGGATTGCGCTTTCACGTACAGGCGAACACTCGCGTTGCATCTTCGGGTCATATTTTAAGCCGCAGTAACTGGCTGATTATCATTAACCTTGAATAAGACGCTAAATAACAACTTTTGACAACTGCCTGGCAGAGCTGGGATTTCTCGGCTGCTGTGAGCTGACACAGCTCTGAGAGTCCCAAGGACTGTGCGCCCATAAATAACTGTCTGCATAAAATGCCTGAAATAGATAAAACTCACAAAAGAGACAAAAACAGCACTGATGCATTCAACAGATGCCTGGAAACAGAGGAGAAAAATAAAAGACTTCTGAGAGGTGGTTAACCGATGGCCTGGATTTGGGTTGTTCCATACATGGACCTCTCCGAAAATAGAAACATTAGGAAAACAGGCATATGCTAATCTTGTTAAATGGATTAGCGTTCTGTGAAGCTGAGAACAAAGAATAAAAATCCCCTCTGGTTCTGAGACGTAGCATAAATTAATCCCTAGAGAGCTAACAGTACAAGTTTCACTTTCAGTGTGTATGACAGGCGCAGCGGAGCGGCGATCGTGTACGTAATCCCTCAACTAATCTGGCAGATCAGGCTGATATCTGACGCCGTCCACTATCACAAATTACCAAGAGTACAATTAAAGGCTGCAGTGTTGCTTTACGTGTGTGTGTAGAAAATGTTTCACCTCCAAAAATCTACTTATATCATAAATAAAGAGGCAGAGGCCTGCAGTAAAGCAGAGATATGATCTTTAAAGCTCAGGATCGGGTAACGACCAAGAAGATTTTACAGATTTCACACCAAAACGAAATTGTCAGATGGACAGCTTGTGAGTTTGTATCGCCTCCCCAGAACTGCTTGGTTTAGTCCAGGATTAGATTAGAACACAAAAGAACTTCTCTGAACACAGATGCACTCGAATTTATGTAGGAATATGAAGGTAAAACAAGACTTTCAGACTTTTAATTGTGATTCTGAAAACAACGCATCTGATTTTCAACAAAACACCTCCCTATAGGAGAGGGAAGAGATGATGATGATGATGCCGTTTTAAAACAGACCCAGGCCGGCCAAATTAAAGATAAAGTGAGTGTTAATAGAGTGAGAGCAAAAGTAGAAGTCAGAAGGAAGAGAGCGGAAGAACCCACAGATGCTAATGGATGTGCCTGAGAGGAAGCGCCGGCATCCAGGTCTGCCCACACCAGGTTCTGGGGGACATGCACAGACCTCGGCTTTCAGCACCCCCCACAATAGCTCCCTTTATAATGAAACGTATGGTGTGGTAAGGTTTTCCAGTCAGAAAAAGATGTTAGAAGAAACTTCTTCTATAAATAAACGTCCCTGCAGCCATAAAAAGGAGTTGACCAAAGGAAAACTAGCATTTACCTCGGCTGTTGCAGGAATTATGTAAATGATCAGGAAAGGCGTTAGTTGTGCGCGGATCGACCGATGTGCTAAAAAAAAAGAAGGATCAGAAGACAAGAGGTCTACAAAGAAATGAGCTCAGAAAACCACCTCGGACGGTTTACACGCTGTTCTTGGGTGAGTTTGCACCCCGTTTCTGTTTAGTTAGCAAGAATCAGCAAACTCATGACTGCTGTGGCCAAACAATCCAACATATCAAACATAAACTTGATGTTCAAAGAACTTGGCTTCAAGAGACAGCGAACATAACCAACCTGATCCCAGGAGCGTGCATTTGGCTCTGGAGCTGCTCCTTCCAGTGCTGCTGGTGAAGAGACATGGCGGAGGCTTGGTGATGAGGGTGCGGGTGAGAATATGTGCAGGACGAGACGCAGCACGGGCAGGAGGAGGAGGCGGCGCCTGTGTGTGGGCTGGGGGCGGGGCAGTCGGGCCGTCCGCAGGGGCAGCACAGCGGGGAGTGAAAGCGGCAGTGAGGGCAGCCGAGCGGAGATGAGCTCGCCGGTGACGGGGAGGAGGCCGGTTGGAGTCTGCTTAGCGCCTGCGAGTCGGCGACCCCAGGGGACGCAGAATCGGCTGGCAGGGGCGGAAGATTCCTCAAAGAGCCGTTCAGCTTGATCCCGCCGCCGTTCTGGAGCGGCCTGCTCTGCTGCTTCGCGCCGCCATTCCTGACCTCCCGATCGCCATTCCGCTCGGTTGGTAGGGGCTCGGAGCTGGCAGCAGCAGAGAGAAGCTCCTGGCTGCCGCAGTCTTCGGCGCTGCTGCTTGAAGGTGCATTTCCACTGGCGCTTAGAGGATGTTGGCCTCTGTTGCTGAGCAGCAGCGGGTCTCCAGTGGTGTCAGTCAGGGCTGACATGATGGTTTCCCTGGCGGCCTGGGACACAGAGAACAGATTTAAAACATGTTATTGTTAAAAAATAATAAGAGGAACCATGGAAACAAAAAAAAATTCTATCTATGTATTATAATATCAGTCTGTTCTTTATTGAGTCATGCTGATCAAACTGATACTAATGCGTATTAAAACTTGGCCTTGCTTTATCTTATTAGGCAGGGATGAAGCAGTTATCTCTTCCTTTCCATCTGTTCAGCTTTTGTTCTGTTAAACTCTTTATCCGTGGTGATTTGGCATTTGGGCTTGATTTGCTCTACAAATATCCAAGTCTAGAGCACATGCAGCCTCACCGCAGTTAGCTGGGCAACGGCTAACCATCACGGTTTATAAATATGAGCTTAGAATGTACCGTCAGTCAGTCAATGGTTCGGATCCAGATATGGTGACAGTAAAGAAGCCACAGTGAACCGATGATGCATCAGCTGTTTTCACACCAGTGCAGTCAGACGGCATCCGTGAATAAATATATATATCAGAGAAAGGTTTGATTCTTTTGGGATATTAATACTTTACACAGACCTACATAAAACAAATCCCTGCTGTTCCTATTTGTACTTTCGTGATACGAGTGTGGAAAAACGATAAGGTACCAAATAAAAGGAATTACTTGAAGTACAAGTAATCCCACCATGTGTGTAAAATTAGAAAAGAAGAAACGACTCCAAACGTCAGAAAATGTCGTTCTTTATGATTTAAGTAAGAAAGTTACAAATGAAAACCAGCTTTAATTAAAGGTGTTTCGCTATTTAAGTTAAACGTTAGCAGTAGGAGACAGTGTGATCATGTTTGATTTTACATAGTGGGTTCATGTGAGAAACCTCTTCACGTATGGAAAATCTGATTTACTAGAACTGTCCAGCTTAACAGTTTCAGAACGATATGCCGCCTTTCTCCTCAGGCTTTCCCCTCTGACATGTAAGCTATGAGCTTTGTGACACCTCGATGTGAGTGAGTGGCAAAATATGAGAGTCTGGCGGGGTCAGAGGTGAGAAATGGAGGGAGAGGTTTGGAAAAAGAGGTGGGGATGCAGAATAACTAGGGAGCTCCAAATAGTGGCACACCAAGGGGGAACCAAGAAGAACGTCATTAACTCTGCTGCAGTCAAAAGCCTAAACTGAACAAGTAAGAGTAAATAGAGGATGAACCCATCAGAGGACCACGTATAGAGGGCTTTATTTGTAAAAACCATCTGCTTTCAACTAATTCCTTCTAGCGACAATTCACAGTAAAGACTAAGCAGCTGAGGCAAGCCAGATAAATAACACGAGCCTCAGAAAAGGTGGTTTACAACTTTAATTTTAAAAAAAGCTTTGTGCTCTAAGAGAATGTATAAACATGACAAGTTGAAGATCAATTATTGTCTGATCAAAAACTACAAATATGTAACAAAATCCAAGCACCAACGGCTTGTACTGCAAACACTCTTCAGTGTAGAAGTTGTCACTGCAGGAAATAGGAGTAAAAGTTATTGGAATTACCAAGTTTTCTTTCCGGAAAGCTATTTTATAATTATATCCTTACTTTAAACCCGCACAAAAACTGTTTGCTTATTGGAGAAGAAGTATTTTATTGCCTTAAAATAAAATATACATTCACCGAAAATGTAAGTTTATCTGTTGGGTTCCACTTTAGCATCTTAGCAAAGTGATTCTGAGTGCTACACTTTCGGCACTGAGAGAGCTTTTTATTTAAAATCAACCTACTAAAAAAGCAGAACTGTATTGAAGTACTGGCCGAAGATTGGCCTTTGACCTCCACTCAAAACATTTATCAACAAGGCCAAGATGAAAAGAAACGTCACCAGATGTCTGAAGTTTAAGAAATGCTAACTACACCAACGAAGGTTATCTAAAGGAGACTCTGGGATGTTTCGCTGAAATAAAGAGAGACGAGTTATTCATGGAGATTCAATTTCTGCCCCACTGTGAAAAAGGTTCAGGATTCTTGAGTCAGGAAGATTCTCTGACAACAATAAACAGGACCAAAATAACAATTAGCAACACGATTCCCGGTGCAAGTTGGTTTGGAACAACGAAGGTGATAAAGTGCTCCTGCTGACTTTCATGTCAACTTTATGATTACGGGGTGTGAGGGAGAGATGCTGAGACCTAAGGCGACAGCAGAAAGCCAAAGCAAAGCATCCTGCCTCCCTGTAATTAAAACTAATAGGCAGCAATTACCAGAAATCAGTCAAGAGACAGTTAATAACAACATTGGACGGCACAATAATAACATCAACAGTAGGCACTTGCACCCCTCCCCCTCCTTCAAAGTGAAGACATACAGCTTTAAGTCATGTATGATCCCTCAGGCAACTCACAGCTGGTTTGTTAAACATATCAGGTAGAGCGGGTGGCTCAAGGCTATAAGTCTCAACAAGAAAAAGATGCTTTATTATTTTAGCCGCGACAAACGTTTACAACAATCAGCTGATTACAAATAAGGAAGAAGTTTGAGTCCAACATCTGCGCATGTGTTCAAAATGTACATTAGACATTGGACATAGGAGATAGGATAAGGAGGTTAATACACAGTTTGTGGATTTGTTATTATTTAAATGTAAATGATTATTATTTTATTAATAGGTTTTTAGAATGCGATCATTCAGGGCGAGAAAAACGCAAAAGTTACGGGTATCCTGCCAAATAGTGAGTCGAATCTGTTCATCAATATGTGTTGTCTCTAGTTGTTAAATAAAGCACACTACATTACTACATTGTTTGCAAACCTAATTTCTAGGCTTCTAATATTGTACTTTATCACTCCATTATAAATATCCACAGACATATTTTAAAGTGTAAAACAAGGCACCATTTACTGATGACTTGAAAATATAAACACTTATTAGATATTAAGAAATGATGGCATAAATTAAATTTGATAATTGCAGATACTTATGATTCAGTACATTATATTATATGCTAAAAAAATAGGTTAAAAATGCTTATTGTGCTTATAAGAAAGCAATGTAGTCTGAAATGTTAAATGTATCAACTCTAGATTGATTATTCATTGGTGAACAAATTTGGCTCATTATTTTTATTCTTAATTGAAGCCTCAGAAAAGCCCATTAATGCTTTATAAAGCTTTTACAGATTCAGTTAGTTAATAAACTACCAGCAAGTCAAACTAAATCTAGTAAGTACAGATTCTGCCAATAAATGTTCAGAACCAAAGGCTAAGTTAATGGGAGCCAATAGAAAACACACCAAAACGTTTTCAGCCATTACTGCCAGAGAAAAGAACAAAGTTTGTAAACACAGTCGCTGAGTCAGGGAGACGCTCTGGACCACAAACCGAGCTGAGCGGATATTAGGTCCGATCCTGTCGGGAGGAAAGACGGAGGAAGTCTACAGGAACCGAGCGAAGAGGTTTCTGCGGTCCTACCGTGTGTTTGTGCCTCCCGGGGGTTTGCGCCATCTGTCTCCTGCGGGTTCTTGGCAAGCGCAACAGAAATATATACAAAAATAAAGAAAAGAGGTTGATTTAAGATGTCCGCGCACTAAAACAAACAAACAAACAAACAAACAAACAAACACGGCAACGAGTCCCGAGCAGAGAGGCTGTTTCTCACTCAAGTGTGTCCAGCCAGAATGACAAACAGCCACACACTCGAGCCCGGGCTCCGGACTCTCCCTCTCCCCCCAGCCACGGGACGGGGGCGGAGGCTGGGTCTGCTCCGGGCGCCACTGATAGGACCGTCACTGCGGAGGGGTTAACCCGCTCACTGCCGCGGAGGAGGACGCCACGAGCCGGGGAAGCTTCAGTCATGAGTCGGTTGGAGGGTGACAAACTTTTTATATATATATATATATATATATATATATATATATATATATATATATATATATATATATATATATATATATATATATACATCATTCAATACGTATTTTTAGATCTACCATTAATTATTTAAATGTATAATTAAATCATGAGCAGCCAACCCAGGAGCAACACTTATTTTTATTGGTGCCAATTGGTTGTATCACCAGAGCAGAAATAATGAACCCATAGATCATAGCTTGTGCTCTGACTGTCTCCTCTGTATATCATAATGCTCAATACAAGGTTTATTTGGTAGGTTAACTATTAAAATATGCAGTTCTAAGAGGTTTAAGAAGTTATACCTTTCATAAACTGTTTTAAAGTCAAGTCCTGTGGGCCAAATCTTAACTTTCTGTGCTCTTGAAGCGTCTAGAGAGCCACATTAATAGACACTTGACGATAACAGTCGTGTTCCTAAATAATAGTCTCTAAATCAAGTTTTTAAATTATATGATGCCCAATCAGATGAATGAAAAAGATGCTCATCACCGAATGCAGAAACAGCTATTCACCCATATGGACGTGACTCAGGTGCACATGGGTTGTATTGCCAAAGGTACTGAAACACTAAAAGTGTTATCTGAGACATTTTGTGTAAGGTTTTTGCCTCATCAACTATCAGTTAGGGAAAGACGAATGACAGGAACATTTTCAAAGCAGTCGTACATCAGGTACTGTAAGTAAACGTATGTGTGGTAAAGTGCCAAGAAATTAACGCTAAAGCCCAAATGTTCAGAAACCAAAAGAAGGATGATGAGCGGCACAAAGTCATGTTGGTCAGACACATTTTACACTTGGAAAAGTGAGTGAATAATTACTTATTACTACACAAACAAGCTTGATGACGTATGTCAGGATATGGATAACATATCCATACCCTATTTGTAGGGTATATTTGTGACTCATGTCTGAAGTTTCAGCAAAACCCATAAGACTGAACGAAGCACAACTTGATTAAAAGATTAATATTTGATTTAACCATCATTCAATGGCTCACAAGGTCGACCTCGGACCTATTTTATGTACTAGCCTGTATCAACAACTAGCCTTCTAAACTGTTTAGGTCAAGTTGACAGCGTAAATGAAAATAAACAGTATAATGTGTTTATGTGTTGTTGAGTATAATTTCATAGTTCTGTACCCCATCTATACAGTTCATGCCAAAGATTTTTGGCATATACAACCAACTGTTAGCATTATTCTTTAAAATGTAACCCATATACATAAGAACTGACCTGCAGTGAGAGTCAGATGAGTTGACTAAGCTAACATGGTTTGGGGTTCATCTTGGGCATCTTGCAGACATCAAATCACAGCAATTCAAAGCATGCCATCTCCCTCCTCAAAAAAAGAAAAAAAAAAGTTGAGCCAAAGTTTAAAAATGCATTCAGGTTGTGCTCAGTGGGGGAGTAGGTTTATCTCAGGGAATGCGGGGAAGGCGCAGTACCTGGCTTTAATTTCAGCTGTCTGCCACGATTAGAACATAGTTCATATAACAAGTGCAATCATCTGCAGTAGTGGGGCGCTTGTTTCGAAGCTGGCCCCGGGGCCAGTTAAAGTCTAAGCCGCGCAGCGCTTTGTAGTGGACTGGAATAATAATAACCTGGTAGTACTAGGTTGTGGAGGGTTCAGTCTGTTGGACTCCACATCCATTTCAGTTGACAGCAAATAAAATACAAAAACACTGAAGCACTTATATGAGCGTCTAGCTGTTTATCTCTACATTTAGTAGAAAGGCAGAATTAAAACGCAACACAGAGTTTTAGCTTTAGACAACAAGGCTGAGGTCTACCCACATGGAAGTAACGGAGGGACTACATCAAAGGAAACATACTATACCACGAAGGATGGAGGCCCTGGCGAAAACAGAACGGCCCCTGAGAAGATTGCACACAACTCATGGAAGTGACAGGTTTAGCGGACAGAAGGAAAAAAAAGAGAGAAAAAATAGGAGGGGTTAAAGAAGGGAGCGAGAGCGGAGGAGGACAGAATGTTTCTGAACCATTTAAGGCTTTGGCAGGAGATGTCAGAAATAATCTAATGGCCCTGTCAGATAATTCTCCCCTCCCAATAACAATCATTCCCTTTCACTGACAGTCTTTGAACTGGAGAACATTGAGCAGATATGCACGGCAAACTCAAAACTGTCGTTTTCACAAAGGAAAGAGAAAAAGATTAAAGGCCTCTAACAGCTGCAAGAAAAGATAAAGAAAAAAACAAACAAACAGGAGGAATAATAAAAAAATATCCCTGGATGTTTTTGTTCTGTCAGCTTAGACATGATCTGACTTGTGTGATTTGCAAAAACATGAGCTGAGGTCTAATAGCCCCTTGAGCAATGAGTGCAATAACGTCAAGTTAATGAGAAAGAAAAGAAAGGAATATTAAGCATAAGAAAGCATGAATGTCTCACTTAACATAGGCTTCTGGGTGTATGTGTTTCTGAAACCCAATCCCGTCGACACCTTGGCTGTGAGGATGGATATCTCTCACCTGATTAGCTCTGCGGGCCCTGACTGTGTCCGGAAGGAGCTGAGGATCCAGAGTGAGAGGTAATACCTGTTATTCCCACTACCAGCCACAACATTAGGTTTTTACTTCATTTAATCCCTTCCTCCTTCCTATATGCTGTCAAGGTTAACGTTTCATTGCACATAAAATGCAGACGGGAAGACTGATTCAGCACCAGAACCATCTGGCTCAAACATCTGTGCACGTTCCGGTTAAGTGATTAGGTGATGGTCTTCCTGGGAAGCTCCATTTTCCTTGGTGTGGGTCCAAATACAGCAGGCGCTCCAAGTTTACGTGCATGTGTGTAAAGTCTGAGTTTTCAGATAAAGATGTTCTTTGAAGGTTATCTGTGATGGTCTTTACAGGCATTTGGCTCAAAATCTCATCTCTGTACCCTCAGAGCCTCTTAAGTCAAGTCTGCCCTCAGTTCAACATCTGATTAAGTTCTCTGATAAAATATATTTTTAAATAACTTTGTTACGGTCAAATTAAAAGACCCCAATTGAGCTCTTAAGAATAGATTATTTGCCTTTTCCCTTTATGTAGACCTCTTAGTTGTACTGGCTTTTTGACTTACCTTAGCTGTCATTGTTTGTCATGTCTTTGGTCAGTTGACCAGCCATTGGTTGACATTACACTTCACGCAAAAAAAAATTGAGTACTCAAAGTTTTGATTAAGTAAAAAGATATCCTCATGTACTATCTGTAAACTATTTTCAATGCCAAGCCACTCTGAGACCTGTCTCTTCTCATCCCTTCAACTTATTGCACCAATATTTTGCTCTGCAGACTCGGCCCATAAAAAGGGGCTGCATTAATGCAGGAACCCCAGCTGTAGACAACCGCGTTGGCCAGAAGAACGTCACAAACAGCTTTGTATTAAATTGACCATCTGTGCATTATAATTCAAGATATAGAGTTATTAAAAAAGTATTAACCTTATTTTATAACCCAACTGAGCCCCGAAGGGATTTCTAAATGCAGTAGAATCAATACTTGCAAAGACTTTATTGGCACTAGAACAAACCAGCATTTGAAAATTAGAAACAGAGGCCAGCTGTTTCAGTCTTGTTGCTTCAACACATTAAAATATGTACATTAAAGACCTAGTTCAGTCTTCTAATTATGTCTGTTTTTCTTCAGGATTCCAAATGGTGTTGGGAGATTTAGAGGCTCTTTTGTCTTTCGGTTAACACAGACCACTCTTGGTCTTTATCCCGCCTCAATCCTCTTCACATCTCACATTTTTTCTTCCAGAGAAACTTCCTTGTGTGCTCCATCAAAAATCCTATGTCACCAGAAGAGGAATAGGAATGCATGAAGGGGTGAGAACGGGACTGAGAAGGTAAAGACTTAAGAGAGGGGTAGTTTGCAAACAAAGTTCTTCTGAAATATAAAGGAAGCAGAGGAAGAGGCCTATAAATGAGGAGAGTCTTCAGAAGAGAACAAAGAAATGCGAATGCCCCTACAAAGACTCTTGGTTTGAACTGGAGGGGAGAAATTGAGGCAGAGTGTAGACACAAAGGAAGAGGAATTTAGCAAACAGATGTTTGTGCGTGTGAAATAACGAAAGGAAGAAAAGTAGTGTTTGCTCTTTAGGAAGAGAGCAAGCTTTTGAGGAATGGAACTTGTCAAGGAATGGCTCCCCTTCAAAGGCCGTTCCCAACACACTGTGTACATGAGTGTGTTTGTGCACATCCTACTCTGAGAATGGGACGTATGTGAACATTTCATTTACTTCCAGGGTCTTTATTAGTGAGCCGTGTAATCATCCAAATGTGGGTGATTTGAAGGCAGGAAATAAATGTTTAATGCCAAACAACTAACAGCTGTGACTCAAAACTAAAGAGGGTTAACATTAGGCAGAAAGCAAACTGATAAAGCCTGAAAGATAGTAACTGTGTGTCAAATTTCTCCATTGGGGCCTCAGAGGGAAATCTGTACTTTTTTCCCCCCTCCATGGCTGAAAGTACTGGAGGTGTGAGATAACATCTCTGTGCCTAAGACCTTTTTGGCTGTCAGAAAAACAGATGCGGGGGGAAAGAGGGAGTGATGCTGCAAGAACGAAGGATTGATGAGGGTAGGGGAGGAAAACGAGAAAAGACAAAAAAAAATAGCTTAAAATTTACTCATCTCTATTGCAACTTTCTAATCTCTTTATGATCGACAGTAAAAATCCTTTTGACCGAATACGATACTCCTCGTGTTCGTTTCTCTTTTTATCAATTTTTTTAAATTATTAATAGTAGGGACTTTAGTACAGGTAGCCTTGTCTCATCCACAAAACAGTACAGAACTGTACAGCAAACACATTTCTAATAACGGTCTGTTTTCATTCCTGCTGGTATCTTATTCGGCCCTGATGTCAGCATGCCAAACAACTAATCAGGAATCTGAGTAATAACTTTACAAACCTCTGCAGAGGCCCCTTTCTACTTTGTGCCATTTATAAGGTATACGTTTTAAGTGTAGCATTGGAATAATGTTTTTCTTCCATTGATCGGGTAATTCATCATCTGATAACATGATATGCTGGACAGTATAAGTAAAAGTTATTTCAGATATATAGGGACAGCAAACGTTTATGATAATTAAAGGGTCGCTTAGTTGTCTTTTCAAGAATACATCTTGCTTCATAGCTGACTGTATCTCTTTCATCTAGATATGGTGAGCTCTCATCAATGAACCTAGCCTCACACAATCAGAGGTTTGGGTGGACCAGTAGATGTTGGTTAAAGTTATTTGGATCGTCAGCTTTGAGAAGGTCCGTTCTTTCTCTAGAATGGTGTCCCTCATGGTGGAAGTAGCTGTGTTAAGATTTGTATGTCTTTTTTGTAATTGAGGCATTACTTTCATGGACAGTTATTCCATCTTCGCTTGGATGCTGTACAGCTGAAAGGAGTTGTGCTCTTACCTTTTACTTTTGTCATGATATATAATCATGGTAACATTTAATGGCATCTAAAAAGCTCAAAGAATACCTGATCTAAAACCTCCAACCCCAGAAGGGTTACAGAAAGAGGCTCAGGAGTAGAGAGAAAAGGAGGAAGTTTTGATTAAAAATTTCGATTCTTGCATCGTTCATGGTGGCCAAAGATAATATCCCCTACTACAATGTTTTACACATATTTAAATGCGGTACGGCAATAGCAAATGAGGTGGATTAGCAGTGCTTGCCACCAACAGTTGGTGATATCCAGATTATGTGTCTGTGGAATATTGTCAGAGTAGGCTAGACATTAAGCTGTTAGAATCATGACACTCACAAGACTTGTCATACAGCATCGTTCTTTACTCAGAGGGCGCTGGAGATTTGTTGCATGACTGACTGCTCCCAGAGACGCTTTCCTGCTCACAGAACCACAGTCCTCTGTGACTCTTAAAGATACTTGGGATGTGAGTTTAATTTTTAACTCTCTAAGCACCAAAGTTGCAATATTGCAACAAGCAACCTTGCTGAATAAAACAGGTTGTATCTATAAAAGTTGTGTTGAATCTTGTTACTACTTTTCACCAGGAGTTAGGGGACATATGTGCCTTTAATCTAAGCAGTATTTGTGGACATAGTTCTGTTCAAGGTTTTTGAGTAGAAAGACTTTGTAAAACACCCTCCCACGCGTAGACGCATCCTGCGAACGCCAAGCAGGGGATGTGATCGGGGTGGCAGAGGGGCTCATAACACCGCAAATAGGGGTGAATATAGTGGAAATGAAAACAACCACTGTCTTAGTGGCAGATGCGGGTGAAGCCGCGAAAAAAAATACACCGTTAATGGTGGTGTTCACTGCCGCGTTCAATGCCGCACCGTGATACACAGCGGTGATGATGATGATGGCTGGCAGCTCTTGAGAGAAGAGGAAGAGTATAAAAAGTGGATCCGAACGTTTGAAAAGCCTGTTGGTTATTGTGGAGACGATCTGACAAATTCTGAGCCCATTGATTTAATTTCTCTTTTTCTGAATGATGAATTGACATTTTCCTATTTGTCCGCTACCTGCTGATGTCAATAATCTAATTACATGACAAATCTACTTCTATCCCAAATGTAGGTTCATACTGAAGATATTTCTCATTGAAGGTAAACCTTTATCTCAAACCACTTCAAAGTTATAGCCTTTTGAAACCTTGATATCAAAATTTAGAATTTTCCAATATGGCCGCCCCCTTGTGACATCATAATATGCAAATTAGATTAATAATTTCATTCCCATCACAGACTTTGAGTCATACTGAAAAAATTTTATTGACAATATACCTTTATCTCAAACCACTTTAAAGTTATACCTTTTTGAAATCTTGATATCAAAATTGTATATTTTCTTGAAAAAACTCCAGTGCCTAAAGGTTTGAATTGACATTAAATCTTCAAAATACTGAGGTTCCAGTTAAAAATGGTTCTTTAACAAGATACATGTTCAAACTGTGATTTTTGTCAAACTACCAAGTAATAAATGAAACTTTAAAGAAATGGTAAAATAAAAAGGCACTATTTGAAATTCAATTCAGTTTGCCAACACAGTCAAACCTCTTAGTGTTTTATAGCCCAGTCCTTCTCAATGAGCAGTGGGTAGAGAGCCCTGCTATGGGAACAAGGCCCTTGGCAAACCAGCGACGTGATGGAAGACAAAGATGCTGGCGCCAAGGAAAACACAGTGACTTCATCATGTGTCATCTCTCTGAGGGACAAGTGGCCTCTTGAAAGGTCGCTGCGTGGGCTGAGAGGGTGGCAGGGCAGAATGAAACTGAAGTAAACTGAAGGGATGAAAAAAAATTAGATGCCCTAAGAAAACATATATTTTGAAATGTCAACACAGAGGGTGAGTAATAATAAACTACATTTTTTAGTTGCACTAAATAAACTAATGCATTACACATCTATAATACATTAATCCATGTAATCTTAGTTTTTGCATGGGTGTGTCAGTCGGGTGTCTGTGTTTCCTAGGGTGTTGAGTTTAGGCCAGGTCCTCTGCAGCTGCTTTCTTTTCTCCATGTTTCACAGCCCAACATACATGCGCACTTGACAGTTTATCAGAGTACTTGGTTTAAGTCTCTCAAATAGGAGACAGTTAATGAGATGACCCAAAGGAAATAAAAAACTTAAATAAATAAATCAGCTAAATAATGAATGACCAGCTAAAGAAATTAAATTTTAACAGTTAACAATGGAAGCCACAAGAGAGCTAAGGAGAGAAAACGGGATTTCCAACCATCTCTTCTATCCAATCATTATAGATCAGGATCATTCTACAACGGTGGATCAGTCGTGCTGGCAAACTATTAAATATGAGGATGACAGTAAGAATGTTAAAAATACGAATGTATTTTATATATAGATCTTTGAATACTATGTTATAGTATATTTTGCATTAGGCTTGAGCTTGATTTACCAAAAGGTTAGTTGTAAGAGAAAGTAGGAATAAAATATTATTATAGCTGATTTTTAGCCATATTATATAAAATTCCCTACCGTTTTGGTAAGGTGGGGGGACAAAAACGACCTCACCACTGACGGTACCCCTTTTCTTTAATTAAACATCCCACATCCAATTGTCCTGCAAAATTTGAGCCGACTTCTAAAATAATGCAAAAACAGTGAAATTGGCGCGTTCCTATCCTACTTTCCTATTTTGAATACTGCTCACCTACACTTGCAGTAGAAACAGGAAACTAACAAGGCAGCAGAGCATTTGGGGTCTTTTAAAGTCTTCTCCTAACCTTTAGCTGAGCCGTGTAGTTATCCCTGGATCACTTTCTTGTATTGATTTATCTTTTGTGCCAGGACATCCTGTACAGTAGCTCTCAGAAGTTTGTGCGCGAGTGTGTCGGGTCCAGTGTTGAGTGTCTGTTAGAGTACCAGCAGCCTGTAATAGAGACGTGGTGGGAAAGCAGCGGGTCTGACAACTGTGAGGTTCCATGATAAATGTGGTCTGACAAATGGATCCAACATACGCTCCGCCGCCCCTTCACGACGCACAAAGATGCATGTGTTTTCTCCAATGCGGCAGATAGACGCAAGGCTGCGAATAAAGACTATGAAGAACAGCAGGAGTGTTCTCCACCCTCCTCTCGGCTGGGGAATATATTTTTCTGAATGGTGGCAGCCTGGCAGGAAGAAAAGAAGAAGAAAAAAAGAGCAAACTGTACTTGAGACAATAGCAGTGTCCCTTACCCCCCCTTTGACAGCTCATCCACTTTACACAACATCCGACCCCCTCTGCAGCCGCTGAGCCTCGACGACCGAAAACAAACCGTCCTTCAAAAGAAAACTGATACAGTATCATAGGGGGGGCTACAGGTGGTACTGTGGGTGCGTACTATTATGAGGTGGTGCAGGTGTGTTTAGCCGGTGCAGGTGTGTTTAGCCCCATGCCGCCACATGCAGAGCAGAAATGAGCTTCAGACAAATCAGGGTATGTTTATCCTTAACCCCCCCCTCCCCCCCTCCCTACGTGTGAAAACAAGTCATTATTCTAACAAGAAGGTTTAGCTTTTTGGCTCCATAAAGGACCAATAACCTTAAAAATAAGGGGAAAAGTTGTACAGTGTTCTCCCACCTGTGTGGACTTTATTAGAAGTCTCTATATGTCCATAAATATTTATAAACAGTGAAAAGTCGTTCGAAAAGCTAATGAGAGGGAAAAATATATATATAATGTCAACGCTGAGTAAATGACTGAGGCCCAGCGTTGGTCTGGCATTAATCTTAGAGTCATTAAAATCGTGGAGGAAATTACTGGTGACAGGCTTATGGAATTACATCATGCACTGGGTCAACGGGCCCCAAAAGTCATAATAATAGGAGGACAAGAGGTACCACAGCCGTATCTACAGAGGTGGGATTGTTGCTGATCCAAGCTCTGCGAAGTCTCACAGTTGGGCATACAGTGAGAAGCCAAGGTTTGGGACTAGGCTCCAAGACCAAACAAACATGTTTAAGCTCATGTTGTCAAAACAGGATGCTTATAGAAGTTTGAAATTATTTTCCCATTGAATATACGGAGCAATTATAACACTTACAGAATCCTCGGACAGAAACTAAGTACGCGCTGAATCCGTCTCTAGAGCAGCCAACCATCTGTTCAGGCTGTTTTACTTGAATATTTTCCATATTTACCTGCTTTTGTCTCATTCAATGCATGCCAAGAACTTAACACTAATGTACAGTACATGCCATTAGTTTTGCTAAAATTGCACCTAATATCAATTATCCTGTCCCATACATACCAATAAACTAAGTAATGGGAATACCTGAGGTTTTGCCGTGATTGTTCAGTGTTTAGTCCAAGAAATGATTTACTATGTTTGTTCATATTCAAACATAAAAAAATACTAACACAACGGAAAAGCTGTTTGAAATATTAACGTAATGGATCAACGTAAACAAATTCAAAAACAAGTTGTTTTATTCTTTATTTTGTTCATAATGAAATTCTAATCAATATTATTTAATAATTCAGGCAGACATCACGCTATTTAAATATCCATTGATGGATTGTTATGGTTTGGATGATCCTCATTTCACCCCAAATTCTCTTCAAAATTATTGATGGGCAATCATTTTATTCACTTTTAATCCTATTATAGTTTATATTTTTGTGATTTATTGTAAATTAATCTAATTTACATAAACACGATCCAATACTTGATTTTAAAGTGTATATAATCTTTTGCTGTCATTTTTTATATTTTAAAATGTCCAATAATTTTTTATTTTTTTACAAACCATTAAGACAAATAAGGTAAATATAACAGCGGTGTACCATTTTTATTACTACTAATAAGCATAATACATTCAAATCCAAATCCAAAACTATTTTAAACTGACAGGCAATAATGCTAGATTTTGCTTTTTTTTTAAAAAAAAGGTTAAAGTCAGTCTGGATTTTATAACTATAACAGGCATTTTTCTTAAATTAAAGCAGTTTATGTTCAATACCAGCTCCCATTGTTAGTGAAAGATAAAGTGGTCATGTGCAAACAAAATGTACCCAGCTGAAGGTTTATATGCAGCAGAGATTTTAGTCCATGTTTCTGATGAGGAATCCCTTGGAAAAACATTAAACCATGTATGTTTACCAACAGTTACACGACAAATAACTATGTTGATCCATTTGTAAGTGTTTCTTCTTTTAGCTACCCCATTCGTACAGCGTATTTTAAGATGTTTTGCTTGATAATCTCTTCTGTTTACATCTAATCTATGTTTTGAATATAATGGATAGGTTGGACTCGGACCACTATGACCGTAACATCATGTATGTGTAAAGCCAGTGAGCAACAGACTTCAAGGTTCAGGGTTATCACAAACACAACGATGCTGGAACACTAGCATTGAATATTTAAGTCAAGTTGAAGCTTTCAAGTCGTCTAAAACTGTCCCAAACTGTCAAAGATGGTTTTGGAAGCATCTACTACTTCCTGTCTACAACAGGCATTACTAACTTCAACATTTGAAGAAAACACCATTTGAGAACCCTAGATGGTTAACTTCAAACCAGTAAATGAAAACACCAAATTTGCATTTTCGTTTTTGTGACATTTTAAAAGGTTGATTAAAATTAACGACTATTAAATGGAAACATAACAAAAGCTGGGAAAATGAGTTGAGACTTAGAGGCAGAGGGATGAAACTTGGACACAATCAGATGGTTCCAAACTAAAACAAAGCAGATTGTGGAATGTAAAAGATACTGCATTATTAAATGCCAATTTATAAATGTCTACAATTATTACGTATAGTTGAGCCTTTCTGTGTCATTTTGAAATGTGTTAATAAAATCAAATCCAACATTGGAGTATAAAGAAAAAAAAGCATGTATGGCTACTGATGTTGTCTTGGCAATGCACACACAAATTCATACTTAGAACTTTTAAAAAAAAGATATAAGTGTAAAAACCAATTTATTATGCAGTCCTAACTGGGGCCAGTTTTTGATTTATAAAATGCCCCAAAATGAATTCTATGCAAGCTTCTGGCAAAAACAGGCTATGGATGAATACATTGGTTTAATTTTATTGGAATAAATCCATGTATGTCTCCAATGTGCTCCAACAAACAAGAACCAAACATATCTTAAAAATCTGATTCCGTTATTCAAGTGTCTCATAAACTTTGAGCTGTGTGCCACGAATGGCTTTGATCCCTGCCAGGTCTGAAGAACTTCACTGCAAATTGACAATGATTTGATTTGGTTGATACCTTAATAATTGGCTCTGACTCGGTGGCCGTGTGCTGCTCTCAGCAGGGAAAAAGGATATAAATATAAAAGACGAGTAAGATAATGTGAATTTGTCTCAAAACACCCAGAAATTTGAGCAAAATTTTAGGTTATGAATGTAGCATCACAATTTTATCACCGTTTTGAATCTGTTAAGAGTATTGCTTTCAGATTGTGAAGCTTTTTTTTTTACATTTTGTTGTCTATCATGTCCTGTCTGACTCACAACTATTGTTTGAGTACCAAGGAGAGATTCTACAGATTTACATTTAGAAGCGAACCTTTATGGCTTTTAATATAATGTTCCATTTCGATTTTGCATTAAAAAACAATAAGTAGGAATAGCTTTGCGTTTATTTGCAATGCAATGGACAAAGAAATGGAAAGGTCTGGGAAAACGTGTCAGTCATTGGGCAGGTGATCACTTCATTGCTTAGAAAATGCCCCGTCTCTGCTGCTGTAATTGCTCAGTAAATTGGCGCTACTCTGCATTTTATTGGATATTTTAGGGAGTTGTCTCCTTTCTAAAATAAAAAAATCTTGTAATTTCCACACACATAACAGAAGTGATACCTTTTCTCTAGGGTTTTCAGAAGATTCATTTGAAAGAAAAACTGCGCATAACCTTGACATCAGTCCAGTATATTAACAACACACGACAGACAATTATTTTGGTTGGTTCCTTGTATTTATTAGCTTTTTAAAGCTAGTCCTCTAAAGGATAGACCAAACAGCACTGTTATTGTAAGCAGGAGTGTTCAAGTACAAAGAAACACATCAGTGTTCTCTTGGCTATATTTAATAATATATAATTCAGTATTGCAAACTAAAGGTCCATCTAAGAGACCCTCTCCTACTCACATCATCCAGGCATGAGCTCTTGTCAGAGTTTCTCTCCCCCAAGCTGGCTCATTGTCACTGGAGCTGATAAATATTTACTCTTCCCAGCTTGGCAGGGAAACGAATGGGAGGAGAGAGAGTGACCTATTGTGATAGAGAGGTCAGAGACGCTGACAAGCCAGCAGGATCCTTCCTTCCCCAGACACCTTCGAACCCCAATATGCGATTAGCTGTGCAGCGGGACAAGAGCTCAGTCTATGCGCTTGTGGGTGTGTGATGAAGACTGCGACAGGGGGCCGGGCGGCCCCAAGTGAAAGGCAGACTAACGCCCACACAGTTAACAGGTCAAGCACAGAAAGAGATGCAGGCCGGGAGGAAGGAGAGAGCACTTTGAAGGATTCTTCCACGAGAACCGCTTACGCCAGAGACCACCAGTGGAACTCGCAGTACAATGGAGCAAAGGCGATCTTCTACACCAGACAATGGCGCCTAAAAGAAAGACGCACTGGTGTTACGAATACACATGTCCCTCCAGGCTACAACTCCCAGCTAATCCAGTTCCACACAAAAGAAACCCAATAGGGCTTTTCTGAGAGAACCTCAGACATGAGCTTCTAGATTGTATATTCTGTGTCCATATTGTAGATTCTGTGTAGTTAAATCCTATTTCTCGTATAGTTCTTTATATTTTATTATACTATTTGCACTCCGAATTTTCATTGCTGCTATGTCCGAAGTCCCATATTGTAGATTCTGTGTTCAAATCCGATTTTCGCAGAGGTCTTATAATTTATTAAAGTATTTAAAATTGCTATCAGGGTGTAAACTGTACCGGGGGATTAGAATTTCGTCCCACCTCATGTACCACATGTGATGTGATGACAAATAAATTTCCTTGATTCCCTGATTCCTTGATTTAGCCCAACAATTTCCTATAGTAACATATTATTTCAGTTTACGCTTTCTTACCAGATACGCTTTGCACTTCTGGAGCCTAAAATATTTGCCAAATATTCTTCCCAACGCTAGCTCGAGCTCATTCCAACTGAATGGATTGCACCTATGAACGTTCATTTCCAAGTCTCTCCTCGGATTCTCAGCTGATTTAAGGTTGCAACTTTGACAACTGTGGTTAGATCCAATCCATTTCTTCGTGGGTCTGGATGCATGTTTAGAGATTTTGTTCCTGCTAGGAAGACTCCAGTGTTCTGCAGCCTCTGAAAAGTCTTGTTGTTAGAATAGCTTGTAGAAACCTTTAATCCAGACATCTATTGGCTTTCTTTCAGCAATGGGTTTCTTCTTGCCACTCTTGGCTAATCGCTGTGTTTTTAACTTAGCCTCACACTTAAGCCATGGATCTCTGCAGCTCATCCAGAGTTGTCATGAGCCTTTTGGCTTTAACTCTGACCTTGGCCAGATTAGACACAGATCCCTTAGTAAATTTATATTGGAGTCGTACTGTATTAAGAAAAAGAATTATAATGTTGTTCTTTAATGCTTTCTAAGAAAGTTCCTCAAAAGACCACAAAGACCATGTAGATTTATAAGGTTACTGTTAATTTAATTCAGAGGGAGGTGTACCCCATTACTATACTGATTTGTAAAGAAAGTCTGTGATATTCAGACTTTTAAATATCCAACAAGTTAAAAACTTTAGTACTGTCCTTGCCAGTTCACAACTTTTCCCTTTTGTTTATTAGCCTCACTATAATACAAAAAAGCCCAATAAAATACAAAAAACTATAAAGCGCTCCGGATGTAGCTACTTAGAAAAAAAAAAAAACGCAACAGAATTAGTATTGGGAAATCTAGATCATTCAAATGTGGTCATTTGAACCTTCAGGTTAAAACCTTCAGCCTTTCAGCGGCTCCACACACATGCACACGCATACATATTCACTACTTGTCAGTGTTACTTTTCACAAGAGAGAAACAACCTTCATTGTGGTTACAGAGAAAATGAGCACTCCCAGATACAGTCACACACAAAGCAGGTCGGCCAAGTGTCAGGAACAGATCTATGGGTCAAGATTCCCAAAGCAAATTACATGGGACTAAAAATGTTAGCAGCTATTATAGAAACTATGCCGTTTCTCCATTTGCAGTTTCCCCTGTTGGGTTTGAAAGATGTGCCGTCTCTTTCTAGTGAAGGATTGAATCGCACATTCAATGCAAGCGTTTCTCAAACTAGAGGCTGGATAGTTGATGACATTGGTATAACTACACCTCACTGATCTACGGGCCAAAAACTCGGTCGAACAAGATCAAACAGAGCCATGATAAGAGCCTGCATGCTCTGCAAATACAAGACTGCATGCAAGAGAATATTAAATGTCACAAGGTACACGTTTCATGTTTCAACCCATCGTGCATTTACTGTACGTAATAAAGACTTCATATTTGTGTGAAGGGCAGTGTTTTTCTAAACACAGCGAGGGATTTGCATCCAAAATGTGTAACTTCCAGCAGTTAAGACTTTTCATTGAGTGAGAAGACTCTTGACCCCTCCAAGAAAAGACCAGATATTAATCATTTTAGATGTAAAAAAGGCAATCTCAACATTAACCCCTAGGTAGATACACTGTCTGGGAAACAAAAGGCAACCTTCCAAAGAAGATCGCACTTAATTTTCTGATTAGAAACCTCTTGATTTGATTTTAAGGCATTGTTTCTGGAACTTCTCTTACTTTCATTATAAAGTATGGACCTTAGCTCTAGAGTTGCATTGATACAATCTCATTATACCAAGCAGATTAGTAAAGATTTTTTTTTTTGACTGCATTTCCTCATTTCTCTTCCGGTTTTTAATAATGTATTGGAGATTTCTTCACTAAATTTTTGTAGTTTCTGCAATTTCCTTAGATCCCTTCTCTGCTTGATGGACCACAAATATTTTACCCGTCTTCTATAGACATCTCCGCGGCCATGGGATGTTTCAGTTGACATGGTTGTTTTAGAAAGCCAACAGTGTATTTCTTAATTAAATGGACCGCTGGCTCTGATCATGGGCAGTTCAAGTTATTTGCAGTGGAAATTGAATGCTCTCGACTTTCTGGGCTTAACATGGGCGTATTTGTCAGTTTGGGGTGATATTTGTTTTGATTGATCTGATTGGTCAGATTTCCATTTAAAATCCAGTGACCGCTAGCATGGGGCTTGGTCGAATACAAGGAAAGTTTTTTATTTGATGTGGATTCAAAGTGTAAAAAAAGCAGAAGACGAAGAGGAGGATAAGGTGAAGGACAAAACAGAATTGGACGGTAAGGAGAGGAAAGGTTTTGTGATTATTTTTGGTATGCCACGGTTGTAAATAAATTTGTTCTTAATGTTTTTTCCATAGAAAAAGCACATGAGAAAAATGTACTTCAATGTTTATTACAGTGCATAGATTTTTTTTTATTTTGCAGAAATGTCTCTCACCAGACATCACATCTGGTTCAAGTAAACTCCGTTAAGACTTCCTCTGGTTCATTAAAAAGGACCAATCAACATGTACACTGTATAATTTTCATCTCATAATATCCTGAAGCTAATGTCTGGAGGATTACTCCTGAGATTTTCTGTTTTAATAGAAATCATGCAGGAAATGCTCACATATAAGGCTACAATATAGCGCTACTAATCAAGGTTTAGTTTTTTTCCTTTGGAGGAACATCAACACTGCTGACTGCACACAATATCTACCTCTAAAAGTTAACCTGCACATCACAGGCAAAGACCTAATGCAAAACAGATTCAAGCGTCTTGTCAATATTTAAACTGGCTGAGAGGCTCGGTGCCAACTCAAGTATTTATTACACTCATATGCAGCGAATGCCTCCAACTCCAGCATCTGTTATTGATCCCTCACCAAGACATCATTAACACGGCCTAGAACATTTGCAGTATTTCATCATGTATCAATGCATTTTTCCGAACAGAGCGCGAGGTTAATCATAAATCACACCGTGGATGTTTTTCCAGAGGAACAAAAAACTAATTATATTTCAGCAAACACAGCCACGTCCAAGTGAGCTCAAACACTGATGTCACTTTAGAACACCTGTGTCCTATTAGCTGTTTTTCTAACGCTCACCAAGCAATCACATCGGGTAACACAACAGATTAATAAAAATCAACAAATCCTGATTTTTTGCAGCTGAGGCTTCTCATGAAAGTGCACAAACCTCTATCCGTGTTTGCTTGTCAGACTCGAACTGGCTGCTACAAGCCGTCACTGATAAACATTGCTGAGGCGTTCATGAGGCCAATAAAGCCTGGTGGATGACCCGGGGCGTCGGGTGACAAAACAGCAGTCGTTTTATGATGTGCCGCGATCAAAGCGAAGGCATCAGCTTTGTGTGCGTGCCGGCTGAGGGAAGAGCAGTGAGTCGGTCCAAACATACAGTTGGCCCAGTAATCAAGGGTTCCCATGCACGGGATGGTCAACACAGCTGCCAGGGAGGAGATGGGCGGGTGAACCCGTCGGTGTAGTCGTGGGTACCTACACAAATATTTTGCAGATCATTCTCATTAGTACTAACCATTAAAACGCTGGCCTGAATGCTTGGAATTTTTTCGACAACACTTCTCAGAGAGGACTTTACAGCGGGGTAACTGACTAAAAGCGAGGTATTTCACTTTGAACGAGATTCCGAAAATATAGCGAAAAGAATAGTCAGAAATTTGCTTAATTATATCTAATACATTTTGTTTGCAACGCTACATGTCATGAAATACCAAAGAAATGACTGCAGTTTAGTTCACACTACCCATTTTCCACCAAACTGGTTCCAGTGCTGGTTTGGTGCTAGAGCCAGAGTTAGCACCGGTTCTTTCTGTTTCCACTGACCAAACTGGTTCCAAACTGGTACTTAGCTGGCCCCAACTCTTTCTGGGGTCGGAGGAAAGAACCGGTTCGACGTGATGATGTCAGCGAATGGGGGCGGGTCTACGTAACAACTAATAGCCGGTAAACAGCAAAAGAGCGGCCGTTGCTTGTGCGACAAAAGAAACAAAATGGAACTTCAGTCAAACTTGAGGAGGCTTCAAAGACCAAACCGGTCAAGCGAGAGATGGCTGCGGGAGGGTATGAGCGCAGTGGTGAGCAAATTATTAGCAAGCTTAAAAATGTTTTTGTGGATTTGTGGCTGTAGGGTAATGGTGACGTACGCATATGCATGGAGCGACTTAACGACATCGCTTTCCGGCCAGCACCAGTGTGTGGAAAAACAATTTCTTCATTGTTTCTTTGTCAGTTCGCAGTGAGAACCAGCCGGGAACCGACTCTACCACCAGCACGGAACCAGCCCTTAGTGGAAAAGGGGTAAAAGAGAGCTCAATCTGACGAAGTTAACAGGAAGGATAAACATATCACAGCCCAGATCCTGTTTTATACTTTGGTTACGCTCTGTTATCAACTTCTACTTGACACTCGCTAATCAAGTTGTTTCTGTAAACATTCACATTCTTTTGAATATGCCCTGATGCTATGTTTTTTTAACAATAACAGACTGCCGGTTTGGTAATACAAACCGAAAATACTGAGCTAATTGTGGAAGGCTAAGGTGATATTAAAAATGTCAACTTTCACAGTGCTTCCTTCTGTTCCTAATGCACAATAAAGCCCAATTTATATACTCCTTAAGGATTCTGTGAAGTTTTTATGCAACTAGGAAGCAATCATCCAAAAGTAAGACTGTTACTACTTCCAGCCAGACTTAACATGGTTATATACATTTAAGCATAACTTTAGACCTAATCATTTAAGAACTATGAATGATTCCTTGATTGTAAATAATTTTCAGTAAGAGAAGAAAAAACCAAGAAAAAAAAGAAGTGTTTGATATGTGCAGAAATGTCTACTGGTAAAAAGTACAAGTCAGTTCATTACAAATGCTGTGCAAGCCCGATTTTAAACATGTGTTTGTACAACTGATATTGCCTAAACTGTCTTCTACACCATGCAGCAGCGATGTAGTTCAAAAACTGGCAAATTTAATCTGGAATGACAGCATGTAGGGAGTTGTTGACCAGGAAAGACAACAATAACAGAAACAGATGTAACATATGTGTTTGTACTCCTAACTACTGCATACAGAAGACCGCTTTCACTATTTCTACCAACATAAAAAGCTCATTACGGAAAGGAGCGCGCTCTTCTCCTAGTTGTACTAATTAGATTCAAAAGTATACCATGAATTACGTTTTGGTTAAGGTTAGTCACGTGTAAGAGTTAGGGTAAGTCTTTGGCACAAGTGCAAAAACTAAAATGAAAGAAGTTGATTACAAAGTTCTCAGTTTGATAGAAATACAGGTTAGTGTTATTCAGCATTTTTTCAACTCAAGCAAAGTTATTGATGGAAAAGTGAAGACGATTATCTTTTCCTCACTTTTTTTTTTTACAGTTTTACAACACTTTACACGTTAGGTTTAAAGGTTTGGTGTGAATCAAGTTTTAGTTGGCAAGTTAGTTTTAGGAATAGAGTGGAAAGATGGTCTGAACATAAATGCAGTAACTAAAGTGAACCTACAGTAAGTCTATGCAGGTCTAAGTCTTCAGTGTCTGATTCCCTGAACGTCCAATCTTACACCACTGAACTTAAAAGCTCTACCAGAGATTCAAATCTATCGAGCCATCAGGTTCTTAGACCAGAGGTAACCCCAGTGTACATATCAGCACTGTTAGAGGCCAACCTCAAATGTTTTTATTCAAGCGCTGGATGGTCTTTCGAGATAGACAGAGCTGGAGGTAAATATCTGCACCTGGCTTAGTGA
>JAVLVB010000374.1:2162349-2192424 GCA_032876305.1 Orestias chungarensis
TATTAAGCTGTTCATGATTAAGGGGCATTGATGAAAGGGGACTGACTCTTCCCGCACATACAAAGGAGGTGGATGGACTTTACATCAGGATCGTAATAACAGGCTTTTAAAGGGCTCTTCACGAGATGATGTCAAGACAAGCCTGTCTGCTTTTCTTCTAAGGAAATAAACATACAGTGAACACAAAACCCTATTTAAACACTGGCTTTTTCAGGTTTATTGTGGACGTTGTTCAAAGATGCTTCAGAGAGGCCATCCAATACAGCAGCCTTTCATTCTGGCGTTTCACGATATTATCTACGTCAGCTCATTCAATGTTCATAATCCTATCAGTCAAGTCAGTCATACTATCATAATAAACTTTTAGGAGTCATAAGAAGTTAAAGAAATGTGTAAAACTGACAGGTTAGCAAGCAGTTTATTCATATTAAATTTAAAAAATTCTATTTAACAAAAAGAAGCAACCATGAAAATAATATTTTTCTTTCTATTTTGTTTAAGATGATACACCTGGCTTTGATGCAAGCGGTTAGAAACCCTTTTCTATATGATATGCAGCACTTGTGTAAGGACATAAGAAAATAGCAGCAGTGGCCCTAGAAGTACCACAAACTTACTAACAACCTTTGCCTGTGATGACGAAAACATCAGTGTTTTAAAATGTTAAATTTCAAAAACTCAAAATAATTAGTCTTTAAAATCGGCATGAGCACATGAAACTCGTTTTAAATAGTGACTGTCAGCAATAAATGTTGCGTGTTCTGCACCAGAAGTTCCTTGTGTGTCAAAATACTCTGTTAGAAAAAAAACTAAGTTTTGATTCTGAAATAGTTAAAGAAATAGTCGATGGATGCTCATGACCCATCAGTTTATATTCTGGATAAATTGAAACTCTTAGGCAGGCAGTTATCATTAACGAGTATAATCTGCATGTTTTTTATATTATTATTGCTAAGCATGTTGCACTACTGATAATAATAGCCAAGATTAATTGCCACCATTGAAATTATAAATGATAGCTCATATACATATAAAAGGAATATATATAAAAGGTACAATGCACACATCATTGGTTAAGTTCTTGAAGCAACAGAGGAAGCAACATATCGATCAGGTCAGACCAGATTTGAGCTGTTTTTGATAAAAAAAATGTGTAGCTAAATAGATTTTTGGACATTTCTGGTACAAGTTTAGAGAAAGCCGTTTATTTTTTTTTTTGGATCAGCGTGCTAATCTCACCTGTAAGATGACACTGGAACATGCATTAATGTGTTTAGACCAGTCGAGGTGTCCACAGCTAGATCTGTAAAAGGAAAAACATGATATCCTGTCATTTTTTTACATGTATTTATAATTAGTAGATAAGCAGTGAGAATCCAAAAAGCTTGAATTTCAACCTCGCCCTTCCCACACAAAAAAAAAAAAAAAAGCATCGATCACCAAATAAATAAAAAAACTGGGAAATAATTTTCATGCAGGATTTCCTAAACATAAATTGAAACATATATTAAAGTAAGTAAGTTAACCTGTAAGGATAACAGCAGAAAAATGTTGATCTCACAGTCCAAAACAGACAGAGCATATTTATACTCCTCTGTATAGTTGGGTGTTGTTTATTAGTTCCTACTTGCTTTGATTTAGATAATTTGCGTTAATTATAGTAAAGTTTTTTTTAAAAGTTTTTTTGTACATTTTTGTGGTTTTTCTAAGCCAGAGAACACCTCAAAGATGTGGTTTAGTGATCTGTGGATTTATTAAACAAGTATGGGATATGGGTTTACTTTTTTATTGTCAATCCTGACTGTCGTTTGCTGTTATCACTTACAACCAAAGTTATAGTAAACAACCTGTTTTTGGACTTTTTGCAGTCCAATTTCTCTGCCTAGTGTGCGGCACATTCTAAGGCTGAAACAACTAATCAATTTAATGGATTAATATTGATTATTAAAAAAGTTGTCAAGTAATTCAGTCATAGTTTAGTTGGTTTATAATCACATTTTACATTAAGCCGTCTATTTTTAACACCATCTGTTATATGTGCGGCCAATATGTGGCAGCAATGAGCAACTTAATGTTTGATCTACCAGCGGAGCAGTGGAAGAAGAAATTAGCCAATCGTTAACCTCGTTTTGGTAGCGCATGGCTCAGGTGCCTTAAACACATTTGCCCCGAGCAAGATGATGGAGCATGAAAATGTGCAAAAGTCTTCTTTACGTCAACATCTGAGACGAAAACATGTCCGAGTGGAAGCGGGATAAGAAGTGCCGGTGGTGTAAAATAACCAATTAATAAAAAAATCCTCACCGGACGATCCTTCAAGGTGGCATGGCAAGGCCAAACATCGACTCGACACCACCTCACCACAGGGGTCCCCCAAGGCTCAGTGTTGGGCCCCCCTCTCTTTGCCATGTACACTACTTCGCTGGGCCCAATCATCCATTCGCATGGCTTCTCCTATCGTTGCTATGCAGATAATACCCAGCTCTATCTGTCCTTTCCTCTAGACAACCTCTCGGTACAGACGCAAATCTCAGCCCGTCTTTCTGACATATCTGCATGGATGAACGATCACCACATCAGGAAGATTAGGCCATTTCTAACTCAAGATGCGACACAGTTCCTAGTTCAGACCTTGGTCATTTCCCGCCTTCACTACTGCAACGCCGTCCTTAGAGGTCTGCAAGCCTATGCTGTGAAACCACTACAGGTGATCCAGAAAGCCGCAGCTCGCTTGGTTTTCAACCAGCCAAAGCGATCGCATGTCACACTCCTTTACACTGAACTCCATTGGGTTCCCTTAGCTGCACGCATCAAATTCAAATCACTAATGCTGGCATGCAGAGTGTTGGATCAGCGCCCATCAACCTCAACACCCTCTTAAGGCCTTATGTCACTGCCCGCCCGCTCCGTTCCTCCAAGGAGCGCCAACTAACGCGACTCAGTTAATGGTACTTAGGCCTTCTATGTTACCTAAATGCTGCAAATGCGTGTCATTATTAATGTTAAATCCTCTCCTAGCATATCGCAGGTAAATTGCGTCGTACTTCGAAGTTAAACCCTTTTTTTGTAAGTCGCTTTGGATAAAAGCGTCTGCTAAATGCATAAATGTAAATGTAAGAAAATAAATGCGCTAAACACTGTTAATGATTTCAGTTGATATTAATTTAGTGTTTCAGGTGTGTGCAAGCAGCTTCGTTACTTTTCATGTGTAGTTTTTTCGTTGTTTCGAGTTTCTTCTTCCGGAAAAAAACAAGCAACAATAAACAAATTCATGTGGAACAAGACGCTCACCCCTGAGTAATGTAAACCACTTACTAAAAGTTCTAATCATGCTGGTAGAGACAGCAGTTCATATTATTTATAAAAAATAATAAAGTCAGCCTCCTGCTGAACCTTCAGAATAAAAGTTAAAAAAAATGAATTTAAATATACAGCATAATAAGAACTGACATTTTTATTAATATGCTGAACTCTGAACAGATTTATTGGATTCTACCTTTTTCTGTATTTTTGTAAAGTCAGCCTAAAAATAAACAAATGTTTTACATTGTTAATCTCATTTGGTCCTTTAAACAAAGTTAAATAAATTGCAGTGAATGGCACAATTATCTTGAGTTTTCCTTTTTCTTAATGAAAATTATTATTTTTTAATAACTTATATGGGAATGTGAATGCTAAATAACTGAATGATAAAAAGGGATTATCAATTAATCGTAATAATAATCAACAGATTAATCGATTATGAAAATAATCAGTAGTTGCAGCCCTAGAACATTCAATCATCTTTTAAACACAAAGTACTTTGGAATATAATATCAAAAGAGGGAGGTAGACGAGGCTCACACCATCGATTAAGGACGCTACTACGAAACAATCACATTCCTTTGCCATCAATACTCCAGGCTAATGAGCAGTCTTTAGGGAGCAAACTGGATGACGTGCATATAAATCTCACACATTTCTATTATAATATAGGGATGTCTAATGGTACCCACAGAGATCCGACTAAAGGCATCTAAATAAGATTCGTTTTTGGATGTAAATGGTTTTGGGATTCCTTTACATTTCAATCAGGACCTCAGAACCACTTAGAAATCTAACAGAGGAAGAGTTTACGAATCAGAGATGGTGTAAAAATGCTCCTGTGCCAAACAGGTGGGCCAAACTGAGGTCCCCCCCGGTCTATGAGGCCATTTCACCTACCAAGATAGTTCCCACAGATCTACATCACCAGTGTTTAGGTCCATTCTAAACTGAATCCCAGCATGCAAAATATAATGAATCTGTCAATAGTGAACCCTATTAATTGAATCTACTAAGGCAGTTTAGGGAACACTTTGCTCTACCTTCTTCATGTCTCACTCTACAGGGTTATTTAAGTTTTTCTATAGTTATGCTGCTTTATGCTTAGACTGCTGGAGGACAATCTGACCACTTCTCTCTCTGCTACTCTCCTCCTTTGTCCAATCTGCTTTAGTTATCGTTATTTCAACCTTGTTAACCTTTTGTTTTCTCTTAGTGTTCTTCCCTCCATAGTAGCCACACCTGGTCTGGTGTTCTGTTAGCTGAGACAGCTTCTTGGAGGAGAACATGGGCTGAGATGCTGTTAGCGATGCTCTACAACTGCTGCTATAAACTCTTTTTTTCAGTTTCCTTTGCATCTATTTTAGTTTTCGGTCTCTTCTATCATCCAGCCGGTCGTGGCAGACGGCTGCTTGTACTGAGCCTGGTTCTGCTGGAGGTTTCTTCCTCTTAAATCAAAGTTTTTCCTCTCCACTGTCGCTACATGCATGCTCAGTATGAGGGATTGCTGTAAAGTCAACGACAACACAAGCCATTGTTTCTGCCTGCTGATTCCAGAGGAGTGAATGCTGCAAGTCAATGACTCCATGCAATCTGCTGGGGTTCCTTAGATTGGAAACTTTTTCAAACTGATTTGTAATGATGTATCTTTGATTTTAATTGATTTTCTTGTAAAGTGCCTTGAGATGACATCTGTTGTGAATTGACACTATATTAATAAACGGATTCTTGATTCTTGACAAGGAAAACTTTTACTGTGTTGCTGGTGAATAAACAGTTGTTTAACAAGATTTCATCTATAGTCAAAGAGGGAGAGTATGAATAAATTATGATCGAACCAGACACACTGCGGCAGGAAACTCGATTTTATACTTCAAAAAGTAAGACTTGACATTAGAAAGAACAACAAGGTATGCAATGGCAAATAAGCAAAATTACCTTCCCCTTGATGGCATGTCAAAAACCTAATCTTTGACCCTATAAAACGAAAAAGTTTCCAAAATACTGAAGTGTTTTTCACTAACCAAAAGGCCATATGCTTCCTTTATCCACATGCTTTGCTGCAAAGGTCCAACCAGGTCATTTAACTTTGAAGATAAGCCACAATGACAGCTCTACGGATCTATTGTTTCTTGAAGCAATATATTTTATTTGACAGATCCCCCATATGAGAAGGTCTGAAAAGCGGAAACAGGATTGGAAGACTTAACCCCCACTGCCTGTGATGGCTATTCAGGCAGCGACAGGTAGCCCAATAACAAGGTTATAATATATCTTATAGCTTCACAGAACATAAGGCCATTCAAGCCAAACATGTGGTCCACATCACCAATTACTGAGGTGTGTGTCGATATGGAGAAAGAGAGAGCTAGCCACAGTTTAGGAGTTCAATATGGAGGGGGGGGGCATTTAGCCAATTTACAGAGCAACGACCTTTGGTCAAACAGAGTTGTTTAACCCAAAACTGAGGCTTAAATTTCAACCAACACTCCTGGTCTGAGGAAAAGACAAAAGATTGGATTTCAAGACAGATTTCCAGAAAGATGTTTAATGATCAAATAATTTTAAATAATTTCATAAATCCAAATGTTTAGAAAGTGTCTTTTTTGTGTCTTCTCTGTCTTTTGTCTTCAATGTTACCCTTGTACATGTTGCACTGCTCCCATACTGATATTGTTGCAGTTTCAATGGCCATTCTGATATGCTTAAAGAGACAGGTCGTCATTGTGTTTTAAAGATGTCACCCAAACCCTGAAAGGTCAAATCCATACGTCTCCTTGAAGTGAGATTATGAAACACCATGGTTTAAATGAGCAAGCAATCATCTGCTTTAAAACTGTTCCTTTTGAGTCTGCAAGGATACAAACAATCTGTTGATTCAGTGGCAGAATCCTTCCCCCTAAGCCATTATTTGCTCTTGCAGTGATGACACAAGAGGAGGAATTTGAGCAATGCCCAAGTATCGCGGACTCATTTCCTGTGAGTGAAAGGCATTTCAAGACAGACAAGACAGAAATGAAATCTGGTTTCTTCTTACTCTGTTTGCTGAGTATAGTCTGTAACAGAGAAGTTGTTGCTCTTGGAAAGTCAGACTCTGTGATATCACAAGAATATATTAATCTCATAAAAGATTTCTCACTAAAAAAGCACAACCTAATATCGTCTGTGGATCTGTTACAAGATTTTTTCTGGCAAGAAATTGTATCATTTTAAGCACAAGCTTGTTGCTATGACAAATTTCTTGTCGATATCAATATGGAGTTTGATGCTAAATTAGTGGAGTTATAGAGAAGCATGAAGCTATTTAAAACGAAATTGTTTTCAATAACAAATCAAGACATTTCTGTCGGTCCTGAAGGCTGTAAGAGAGAGGAAGAAGTTTGGCAGCTAAGATGCAGGCTTAATGGAGAACCTTAAAGTTGCTCTGTTTTGGTGTCTTTACAAATATTGGCAGCTTAATAGAGATCAGACTGAATACAACGATCTATATTCTGTAAGGAATCAATAAATATTGGCATTTTAGTGATGCTAGCTGAGCTCTACTTGCTAATCAATTGTTAGCAATAAGAAAGCTCATTTAGAACATCAGATGTAATATAATTTAGCCTGTCTACATAAAAGTCAACAGTAAATCGACTGGAATGGATTTGAATTCGTCAATTATTTGATGATTAATCGTCAATTGCTTGTTTGTATCTCTGCAGCTGGCATATCTGGAAGAAATACTATGCTAAAAGTGACTGAAATCAGTGAATGAAGATGGCTTGCAGCATTTTAAATTAATTCTTTTTCAGGTAATCAGCCTTTAAACATTCACTACTTTTCTTTCTCATCTCTTTTGCATTCCTACAGGTTACCATCACATCCATGCATAGCGATACTAAATTAGTAAACCAATGCGGCCGCCAAAGCAACCCTAAGAGCATAGCAATACTTTTGTGATTATGGCGATCCCCAGTTACAATGAGGGTTTTAGGACTGCCTGCATCAGTTTGAGCTACTCCTACAGGGAAAGAAATCCTGCTGTGTTTCCCCAACTCGGCGTGAGTGGAATAAACTTGGAGTTGAAGTCCACCCGAAAACTGCCGGATCTGAAGGAGCAGCAACAACAGCTGTGAGCCATCCTTCCGTAGGAGGGAACGCAACAGCTGCTTGTATCCAGGCTCTAAGGGAATTAACATCCTGAAGACATGAAACCATCAGCGGTTTCCATCACTCCACAATCCATTTGATCTGATATTTTAGTCGAATTAAAGTTCTAACACGGCCCATTGGATTTCATTTTCACCACTCTGTGTGGTTAATTTGTCAAGGCTGCTGCATAGTTTACACACCGGATAGAAGCGGCTTATACATGCACACGTCTAAATCTTAAGTGCAAATTATTGTAAAACAAGCTTACGAATTAGTGACAGAGATTTTAATTCAGCAGTACACTAAAATATTTCAGGAGGAAACCTGAATTTTAGGTTAATCTGAGAGCAGCAGTGAGAAAGATGGTTGTTCAACTAAATGGATGGCAGGTTAGAAACCTGAACCCACTGCTGCACTTGTTGTTTTTTTTTAGCTGTTTGATAGCTTTCTAGATATGTAAATTACATTGGGACAAGTTAGATTTCAGGGTGTGTGCGCAAGGGATTAAGGCTGTATCAACTTACATGTGCATATCGGTGTGAAAGATCTCCAGCCATGAAAGCAGTAGTAGTAGGAGGGACTCCGAAAAACATGAACAAACGTAAACAAGCACTAATAATCAAACTAAATGGATTCATGATGAGAAGGCAGGGTTGGTTTAGAATCACACCAGGATTTAGTTTTATTAATGTACACTGTTAAAGCTGATCAACAACCAAAAAAATCAGAGCAGAAGATATATCAACCTACGTAGATACAAACCTGTTGTGTGGGTGGATCGATCATTTTATCATATTATTCAGATAAGACAAGAAGGAAACACGGCACATGAAAGATTTGCTGATCACAGATGTGATACCTTTATCTGAAACCAAGTGATTCTGAAGATTTTTCTGGACAAAAGGACATCTTAGGCTACGTTCATATATCAGGTCTTAACCCTTAAAAATCAGACTGTACTACTTAAGCAGTTTAGGTCCATTGGTATTCTGTGCAAAACGCTGCATATCTACTATAAACCTGCTATAAAGAATGTAATCAGTTCTGCCGTTTTCTGTTTGAGTAGCAGAATTAAGGCAGCCACAATTGAAAAGTTCAACAAATTGATAACAAAGGCAAGCTTTGTTCTAAAGGATTCTCTAAAACCTCAGGAGACAGTGGTGCAAAAAAATTGCTTTTCATAAAGCAAAGAGCATTACAGACAAACCTGATAAATTCTGGTTGTGAACCCTAGCTGATCTACAAGAATCTGGCCCGTCTCTGCTAGTTCTGCACTGGGAGAAATCTGCCTTAACTTATGTAGGGAACACCACAAAATTTTAGATGCATATGTTCTGGTCAGTTAAAACCATATTAGACATTTCAGAACTACAAGCGAAATGTTTGGTGTGACGACAGTATCCTGCTGTAGAGAGGCATGGAATAGGCTTTCATAATGTATTGCCATGATACCTGGGCAGGATCATTCATGGGAACGTGGCGGCTGTTTATAATCCTGTTGTATCCAGAAACATGGGGGTTGGAGCAGCTGCTGCTGAATGCCTCAGTATGTACACTGTTTGAGTTCCCAGGAGACAAGGACAAAGTGCTTCCAGGTCGCCAGTTAACCTACCTTCTTATTACCAAAGGTCATCCACCAGGAACACAATACTGATCCCTCATGCCAAAGGTCACTTCAGGAAGAGGGGATGAATCAGATGAAAAAAAGGAGCGAGGAAGGTGAACAATTGTTACAACTAATTGCAGTCCCATCCCTAAGTTTGATTTAACCTCTTCATCAGGATTTGTACTTCCTTCATTCACCGTTGTATGAAGCACTGTTTTAGGCTATCTTGATTTCCTTTTGGCACTTTTTTGACTAATTCTCCTCTTTAATGAATCTTGAGAAGAAGGGCATTCCCTCAACCCCCAGCTGTATGTATCCAGTTGTATGGCATTTGGCACAAGACAGGGATGGGGGGAGCTAAACATGGAATTCCTCACAGAGAACTCATTAGGCCTGACCTGTTGTTGTGTTCACTCAAACTAGACCAAAGGCAAGATCAGCAAGAGATTTAAACAGGGTAAAAAAAGTAGCAGAGAAGCAGAAGACCTACTTCACAAGATAATTACTGAGTAGTTCATGATTAATTTAAAAATGTATAACTACATTAAAGACAACTGAAAGTGGGAATGGATGATATGAGATTCAAGATATCATCCATCTATCATCTTGAACTTGTCCAGGTTCGGGTTAGCAAGATAAGCAGAGAGGCACATATTTGCTTGTCCTCAGCCACTTGGGCCAGCTTCTCCAGGGGAATCCTAACTCCATACCACGCCAGGTGAAACATAGTCCCTTTTTTCGGTTTGTTGTGATATTACTGAATTATCTATCTAATCATGTGTTTGACTTTTTCAGTCAGGCTTAAAGCTCCCCCTTAGCACAAAGAAGACATTGATTAACCACCTAAACCCAGAAATAGGCACATTCACAGTTTTAGTTCTGCTGAAGCTTTTAAGACAGTTGATATAATGTAATTTTAATACAGACGTTAGAGGTCTGGGTGGGAATCTCTGGTAGGGCCATAGACTGGTTCCAGTTTAATCCCGATTGAGAACAGGAGTTTCTTTGTGGAAATTCAAAACTGGTTCCCTGACCATATATGCATGACCTGTGGGATTTCCCAAGGCTCTATCCTAAGACTACTACTGTTCCATTTCTATACATTACCATTCGGACAGTAGTAAAAAATGTACCTGTAGATTTATTATACAGTATTAAACAGATCAGTGGGTGAATGCACTTGATTGTTATGCTCTGGAAATCTGGCACAGTCATCTTGAAGAAGTAAGAAACTGATCCATTTTAAATCTAGGCTAAAAACAGTATAATGATGTTAAATGCCTGACAAAGGACACAATATTCAACCAGACACAAATGGACCGGGTGGAACAACAGCTTCATGTGAAGCATTACAGGTAAGATAAAAATATATCTCTATATAAACAAGTGGTTGCTCCACCATGAGCGGGCTGTGTTTGATGTGATCCTGGATCGATTACTCAGCCTCGTGAAGTCATCGTAACAATTGTCTACTGGTACCCAGAAGTTACATTCATGTGTATGGAGAAAGGAAGAGTTTGTAGTTGTAGAAATTAGACTTTAACTCACAGCTTTTAGATTAATTACCTCAGACTGAAAAAAATTTCAGCAGCATTTTGGGTACAAGAACTTTATTCACGTATAAATACGAATACGAATGTTAGAGTTGTGCATACACCTTTTCGACAGCGATCATACTCCATACTGCCCTGCTGAGCGCAGGTTTGAGCTTCGGAGCTGTCAGATCAGATGTGCGATTTCTCCGCTTGGCGATCATGGGGGAAATCCAATCTCAAAAGTAAGGGGACAGAAACAGGAACTCAGAAGCTGGCGAACAAATCAGTGGGCGAGGTTGGAGACGGTGGTCAGAGGGCAGAAAAAAGGTTGTTGTCCAGAATCCAAAAACCCGGAACATTAATTTTGTTCTTTGACGTCTACGCTCTTCATCTGCGCATGCCGGTAGCTTTTGAGGTCGTCAACCGTTCACACAGAAGTATAAAAGTGGCCGAATTTAATTAGCAGTTTAAACGAGCATCTACAAATAAAATCAGATTCCAGTGAATATTTAGAAGCAAGCATCAAGATCTGTTGTGTAAATGAAGCCTTTAACTATTTCTACTAAGGTAGAGGTCATTTTTGGAAAAGGAGGACATTTTCCTGCACCGCACTATTTTTAAATTCTAGTGAGCGCTACCAATTAGCTTTAGAGGTATTATATAACTTAACTTTTAATAGGTTTAGGCAGTCTTGTGGACTGGTAATCGCTCGAGTTAGAGAAAATGTCTGGCTTAGACATGTAACAAAAATAAAGAAAAGTCCTTAGTTGAATGGAAGTAGAGTTTTGGGGAGTGTGGGTAACATCTGGATCTTATAGCACATGCCTCTAAAGTTCAATAAGAAACCCGTCCGCTTGCCATCCGTACTGCGTTGTTCCCCTCAGTTTGCTTTGTTCTCCAAACCCCGTTCTACACTGGGACCCGGTGAAAAGTCCCAATTACCGGAAACATTAGAAGCACTAAAGGCTTCGACATGAAACTGGAATTATGTAAAGAGCAGCAGCCCTTCACAAGAACCGTGCTGGACTGTGATTGAATGGAACAGCGGGTCGTAAAGGCCCTCCGCATGATCAATGTAATTATAAAAGGTTTTTGTGAAGGAGTTATTTTCTCTGGACTGGGGAGTGACCAGAACCGGCAGGAAGAAGAAAAAGCTTGAGCCAGCCTTACTTTCCAATAAGCAGAACCTCTTTTAGACCCAACAAAAGGAAAACAGGGTACCAGCTGCCATTAATCGGAAGCTTTTACAGGATATGGTAAAGAAAGCTGAGACAAAGTAAAGAGGGTTTGAAACACCTTAGCAGGGTGCCAGCAAACGCTCTTTACTTCACTGCCCTCCTTGTGATACACACCATAAATCCTTGTGATTAGCTACAGTAGCAGTCTTAAGTGCCACTTAAAAAGAACCCCAAAGGGCAAGTTTTTGTGACCTCTGAGTTTCATAAACGTGGATTCAGCCCAAGCGATAATTACAAAAACAAAGCGGGCTCTGTTTCCCTAACATCGGGGGACATTGGGAGGATGGGCGCAAGAGATGTATTCAGGAAGCACAAATCCTCATAACAGCAGTTTTCTCATAGTGAGGCCCTTCTTTGAAGAATTGATAGGAATACAGAAGAATAACTGAGTTATTCGACCATTGGCCAGCCGTCGGCTAAGAGATAGTCCATTGTGCTTTAGTATTCTGGGAAGAACTAAATGCAGATGGTAATGTAATAGCTAGGCCAATGTTTTTGTTTTTTGTTTTTTAAACTTGTAGATCATCTCGTTTGACATTAGTCTGAATTTCAGAGAAATACTGAATTATTCATCATGTTTGTACAACGTCTTCCTCTGGACAGTCTTCTATTGGTGACGAGGATGATAGGAAATGGTCTCAAATGGAAATTAGGCTCAAAACTGTCACAGAAGCATCCATCGTTGCAGTAATGACAGTATTAACCCTGCTCGCAGTTGGTCAATGGAAGAGAATGGGGTTGACCCCAAGGGCATCGAGTCCACAAATCACAATTAGGCCTACAAACGACACAGCAGCCTAGGCTGCAGTGAGGAGCCTCAAGAGGTCTAAAAACATGCTGTGATTATGGTGAGAGAGTGGATGGCACAGTTTAGACCGGGTCTGCACGAGCATCACTGACAGCTGACGGAGAACAGGCTAAAGCACACTCCAACAAGGACTCACGAGGGAGTAAACTGTACAGGATTCTTTCATACAATCTGACCGTTAGATTAAACTCCATCATTAATTACAACTATTGCAACTACTCATGGGCCGCTGCGAGGAACATATTGTAACAATTATTCTTTTCTGATTACACGTTTAAAAGCAAGGAAAGTAATAAAGCAGCAGCGTCTCTAACATCTCATGAGGACATTTCCATCAACCTCTTGGTCTTTTATCCATTTTGTCATGTTAAAACCACTTCTCATACCCGCATAATTATTGTTCAGTATTCACTGATTTTTCTGTGGAACATAAAGACCGAGATTGTCCCGAGGTGTACTTCGGTTGGACCTAGGCAACAATTTGACGAGGATGTCATGTGTGATTAATGTAGGTGAAAAAGAATTACTTTTTTATATTTAAAGGTAAATGCAGATTGGAAAGTTAAAATATACATGTCAAAAACGTTCATAATGGTAGTTATGTAAAGCCCTTCATAACTGCACACACCACAGTACACCTCTTTAAGGCCATTTAGGCAATGGAGGTCTTCTATTTTAAATTCATATTCCAAGTCTGTAAAAACAGACAGGCTTGATTTAATGCAAAAAAGAGAAATTCAACTGTTGTTTTGAGTGAAACCAGTATAAAGAAACAGGTGCTCTACCATCAAAGCAAGATGCTTTTACTCCGACGTGTACGAGCCCATAATTATATGGAGACACACAGACACACATTTTCAGTCAGAGATTGTGCATGAAAATGCTTTCAAGCTGACCTTGACAGATGTGGACATGTTGTGTGAGAAGGCCAACGTCTGTGCTTGGCAGCCTGGGGCAATCAGGAGTCCTGTCCAATGGGCTGATGTAAGACTTGGACACGCTCACCACGGCTAGTGTGCATCTATCTGCAAACGCATATGAGCTGATATTTTCAGCTATCTGTTCCCAATAAAGTCTTGAGAACTGAAATGAGTGAAGAAATCCTAACTTAAGACCAGAATCAGTTTGCCACCAAACCGAATACCTGGAGATTGGTGACGGAATCAGGAGAATCAGAAAATGCCAAAACCTAGTATCCAATAAACATAAAGCAGACAATATTTAGGTTCTGGTGGATGTGCTGTGTATGTTATGATTCTAACACAGTGCAATGATTCATTTTATCAACTAGGATCAACACAGACATGTTTACCTGTCTTCACTAGCCATGTATGTATGTGTTTTTATTGTGAAAAGTAATAAACAAGTAATTTTTCCCTTTTCAATCTCCCATTTCTTTCCCTACAAGCTTTACTTTATCCATAAAAAGAAAAATCCAAACCAGGGTAGGGAGTGTAGACTGAGGATTCGCTTAATTACTTTCTATGCGTCATGTTCTGCTTGAGGTAGGGCTTGTTTACTGTTATTTTGGGGTTAGCAGACTGTGTGACGCTTGTAGCCTCTATTTCTGGGACAGTCCTTGGTTTTATCCTGCTGCTTCGTTAGACAGTTGACAGGTCTGTGTCTGTTTGCTTTTGTTTACTTCAGAGCCAATGATCTCACATTAGGTACTTTGTTGGGTTCTAGACTCAAATACACATCTTCAGACCTTAATGTTTAAATTAATAGTGCGTGTAGGAAACCTTGTTCCTGCCTCGTTCTGGTATTATTGAAAGCTATATTACAGATTCCTTTAAACCATAAAAAAAGCAACAAAATATCCTAAAATTGTCAAACATTCTATTATTTGCCTAACTCACTATTGAATGTTTGTCACAGTGTAATTATAACAGTGCGCCCATAACTAAATGCGTTGAGGAAAATATTTAAAAACATTAGTTGCCAATTTGAGAACAGCGCCGGGTGGCAACATCTGAAGTGGTCCCAGTGCTTGGACGTAATTTTAACATCTAGGAACCGGGTAACCCCTAAAGGCATTCCTGTACTGGAGGAGGCCTTGCTCTGTGCACTGGATCCATGTTAGCTCTCTGTTAACAAGCTCAGCTATTGGCGTCCTTTCAATCTTTCCATCTCTTTTCTCCTTTGATAACTAAATGGTAAAATAAAAAATTAAACTAATTAGTCTAAATCACTACTTTGACTTTAACCTGATATTTTTAAACAGTATTTCACTGTAAAGTGTGTCTGTGTGTGTGTGTGTGTGTGTGTGTGTGTGCGCGCGCATTGTTTGTCTGTGTGTCTATGCATGTGTATGTATGTTTGTACAACCACCTTTCCCTCCTTTTGGCAAGGTAAATGGCCCTTGCTACAGGTCTGTGACGAGCCAATTTTTCTTGGCTTGATAATGGCATCTATTGGAGGAGAAGAGGCTGAATAATATTTCAATATTTATTAAATGAAAGTTAAAATAATTTTACAGATCTAAATTCTTTGACTTAACATTCATCGTATTATTGGAAGAGACTTTTAAAGCTGCTGTTCATTTTCCACTTGTCTTTTTTTTTTTTTTTGTATTCCATATATATATATATATATATATATATATATATATATATATATATGGAATACAAATATGTAATAATTAAGCATTTAATAAAACTAAAAATTTCACAAATATTAAAGCTAGGTAACATAATGATTTTATCCTGACCTTCAAGAGCTTTGATAAAGGATTTTGGAATAAATCACCACTTTTTTTTTTTTTACACTTAACACTCAAAAATAGTTCCTCATAATAAGTTAGTTCACATTACATCTTTAACCTGTTTAAAAAAGGTCTGATATTTGACTAAATCAGCCTCTAATGTCTAACCAAAAGGAATGTAATGAGAGTCAAATGGTTTACACATTTGACTTTTCAGTTTAAATTCAAATTTAACAGGCATTACAATGGACATCTATGTACGAACCTGACCTTGATGTGAAGATTTCAAAACACATTTTTTTAAATGAATACTTATTTTTAGAGTTCTTGTGAATTATAAATGGTTTCCTAAGGTTATACCATTTGACATGTAACCCTAAGCACAACTGACCATACACAAAAAATTTCAAATTATCAAGATTTCAAAAAGAGCTACTAACTTTGGCATCCAGCAGTTTGACTTATCAGGGTGTCTTCTTTGTGATATTATTTCCTGCCATATGACCCTCTTTCAAAAATAAACAAAATGACTCGTCAAATGACAATTTAGGAAGTTGACTTGACAGACACAATTCCCCAAATTAGTTATAATACTCAGAACAATGGTGTTCCATGTATTTAATTCTTTGTTAAACAACACAAATGTAGAATTATGCCAAACTAGTTAATATTGCGTTTTATTAAGAATTCACAATTTTTAAACATGTTTACATTTTTGGTACAAAGTTTTTATGGTTAAACCACGTTGACATTTTTGCCTTTATCCCCTGAATATTCAAAAACACAAAAAAATTATCAAATCCAGAAATTTTAGATGAGGTCTTCAAAAAGAGAATGTACCTAAGTAATTTGTGAGTTACATTTTGAATTTTAACCTTTTTAAGTTTAACTAAACCATAGGAACACAGAAAAAATGGCGTCACGTCATTGACCCAACAGCATTTTACTCTCTTCAGGTCTGGAAATGGTCAGAATTTAGCCTCGACTAACTTGCTTTGCTGGAGTAGCAGGCTCTGAAGTTTTCTAAGATAAAAAATTATTTTACAAAATAAATATCATTTGGCTGTGACATATCTGATGTACCAGCTCGATGTATCTTACAGAAAGTTGAGTGTGCAGAAAACAACCGTCCCACCAAATGGTATAAGATTTAGATTTCGACTGCAGAAGAGTCGGAATACTTCCAAAAAACAGGCTATTCAGACTTGAGATCATCCTAAAATGGCATCTTATGACAGCAGCTCCCATCTCCAACTGGTTTCTTGAACATTTTCAGTAGCCTAAACAGTCACCGTATTGAAAGCCATCAGAGAAGCTTTGGAGAGAAGCTTTACCATGTTAATGTAGTCTAGGATCTCTACAGTATCCAAAGAATGTTGCCTAAACTTCAATGAAACTACAGCATTAACAATTACAGCAGTAAAGATCCAAAATTAGCAGGACCTACTAAGTACCTACAATAGTGGCCAGTCCAGTAAAATACTAAAAAAGACAAAAATACAGCAAGAACGGATTCCACAGTAAAATTGCAACAAAAAGCAAAGGCCTGTGTTTAAAAACCCCTTTATGTCCTGCCTTTAATCAACATGGTTATCCACAGAAACCATCCAACACGGACTGTGTAACATTCAGCAAGTCTCATTAGCAAACAGAGCTAAGCCGTGAGAGAGGGCTGACAAGTCTGTCAGGACACTGGGCTCCAAGAGTGTAAGGGTCCGACAGGGTTTCAAAACAAAAGAAGTATTATTGAAAATCTGTATGTAAAACAAACAACTTAAGTCCTCTTTTGCTCTACAGTCCCCATGATATCCCCCACCTACCCCCGACCTTTGCAGAAGAAGCTGCTGCGGAAATTCAAGCCAAATGTGGCTGCAGTTCACTCGTGCTGAATATGTACGGGTGTGTTCGGACAGCCCTGCCTGTGTGTACACGCATAGCTGCACCATATGGGATTGTTCGAATGCAGGTGTGTCTGAATAACTTCATCAGCCCGCCATGCTGCGCACCCAATGGGCTTTTCGTCAACTTTAATCCCCCATGGAGGATAGGAAACTCCCTGGCTGTGAGGGAAAGGAGAATCCTGAACTAAACATAAAACTGATAAAAACGTAATCTTAATGACATTAGATGGGATTAGAGCACCGATTAAAATTCATTGTGCGACAACAATGTCTGTCAGAATGCTACAGAGATGTTAAAAAAGGACTTGGCATAAGAAATGACAGGCGGACAAAGAGATTAGGACTCGAGACCATTTGAGACAAATGAATAAACGCAATCCTGTCAAGTCTTATAAGGGGGCTGGACGAAAACACTGCAGTTAAATATAAACATTTCACTACAAGAATAGTACTATCGGATATAATCATATCTCTGCATCCCTCATTTTAAGCAAAAAGAAAAAATTATAACTTTCATTCTACTGGTTTGGATTGGAGAAAATGTTCAAGAAAATGTTCGATATATCAGAAGTTATGTAATAAATGTGTTTCCATCTCCACAAACTTTTCTCCAAACTCAAAAAAAAAATCCAAATCAAATGAAAGAACATATAATTCCCATATGAGACATAATGCTGGGGGTATCATGTGTGGGCAGGCTTTTCTTTTGCACAGGAAGGAAACCTGGTCCGAGTTGACGGAAAAAAGATGGAACTAAATACAGGACAACAATGGGTGGAAAAAAGCATGGAACAATGATGAATGTCCCAGTCTAGAACTAGAGCTAACTAACAATCTGTGGCATAATTTAAAAAAAGAAATTAAAACTTAAGGATAAGTCTCACTTTATGAATGACTGTTAAATAGTTAAGACAAAAAGTAGATTTACAAATGATTATTGTACATACAAGGTAGCAAGTGACATGGTTAAAGCAACACTAAAGAAGTTTCAGTTTTGGTCCACTTTAGGGCCACTGTGGACAAAAGCGGTAGTGTTTTGTCTGAAGGAAGACTGCATTTCCCATGAGGACCAGCACACACGACATAAAATCCTGATCTCCTAGTCACCTGCAGTTGTATTGAAGTACATTTGTGTTTACAGTGTATGAAGGACGAAGAGCAATGAGGCAATGACATAATTGTGGTGAAAAAATGTCATATGATGATGTTGAAAAGAAGAAACGGGGAAAGTGACCTATGTCGTAAAGCAGTCAGCCCATTTGTAGATGTTTTGTGTGGCATGGTTCCTGCCACCCTCCTCAAAATTGCTTCGTGCCAGTTAAAGCAATAAGGACCCCCTTGGGCCATGACAGAGGTGTCATTTAACAAACTGTAAGTCGGCATATAATCACAAAAGTTATGAAACCATTTTATGAGGGTTCAAAAGCTACTTAATGTTGCTTTAATACATCGACATTAGAAGAAATTTATAGCTGAACAGATTTGGCTCCCTATTTGAAAAGAAAGACACCAGTTCTGTCTTTTTCTTAATCAAACAAAAAATCCCAATTCATGATTTATGAAGCATTTACCAATGAATTTATAATACACGTATTATTTTTCAGCTATCTGTAGGAGGTGCCTACAAAAATACGTTTCTAAAGACAGTTCCTGTAAGATTATTGTAGTTAGTTTAAAACCATGAATTGTGTATACCTTCCCAATCTACAGATATCCCATTTTTTTCACTATTTCCTCAGTCTAAAGAACATTTAGGTAATCAATAGTAAAACTGTACCTAAAATCCCAAAAGATTTGAAAAATATGGATTAGGGGGAAAAATGGAGGCAGCTGAAACACATTTGTAAAGCTGTTTTCTGTCCAGTAAGTCTTAAATATGCCTTACATTTGCACCCCCCCCCCCCATTTTAGTCAGACTCATGGACGCCATTCAGATGACCGGGAAAAAAAATACGCAAACACTGAAAAAAATATGAATTAAAGTTTAATCAATCCTCTCTCATTAAAATTGTGATGCATTTTATAAAAAAAGGTAGAAAAATTTAAAGCTACCCAAACAACAAGGGTTCCAACTCGCTGCCATCTTTTCTCTCAGCATCATTTTAGATGTTCCAACACTTTTTTAACCGATTTAGTGCAACTTCCATTGAGGTTTTCATATTTCCTCCATACATAATTGATTCCTACATTTTTCATAATATAAATGTTTCCCTGACCATGATTGGATACCTTTTGGCCCAGAATAGTCCTGGGCAGAAAGAGGAAAACATTTTTCAGAGCAAGAAGAAAAATGTATTTGCCGTTTTAATTGGTTTTTCCAAAACCTTTTTCTTCAGCTTCTTTCTACACCAGTACTAGTACACTTACACTTTGTAGACCGGCCACTTTTTGGAGACACGCCTTTTTTTCCTTCTCAGATCATCTGAATAAACCAGCTCTAAAGCTCTGATCGTGTAGGTCCACATTTCCAACAATGCCGCCACTCTCCTTCATACAGGGCACAGGCTGTGCAAACGGGTCCCACCACTAAAAGCCGACCTTGTGTGAGAAACGATGACTAACAGGCGGTCTCTCAAGGGCAGCCTATGCAGACCCGTCATTCGTTTTTTTCAGGAAGAAAAGCTTTCAATGTTAAAAAATGTCAAACGTGGATGTTTGCATACCACTCTGCTGGATTGCACCGTATTAAACCGGGTTTATGTGAGACAGACTAAGTAAGAGATTAAAGGACAAACCTGGTTGTGCACATGATTTTAAAATGTTGATTATCAACTAAGAAGAGAAAGAATCCTGTTTTGGGATGTATAAAAAAAACTATTTGCTCTTCAACACAAACTATCTTCAAACTGACTTTGCCTTCCATTCACTCTAAACCAGTAGATGTAAACACACCTAATCTGCATGTATGAGCAAGATGAGCACGACGACAAAGCAAATTAGGCTGCGGCAGTGTTTCGAGTCCCAGAGGAACGGAACTCATCACTAGTTTATGACGCAGGTTAGATGTTGAGGATGGCACCCACCAACTCGGCTGTTCTCTGAGACATTGAAAGAATCTGGACACGCGTATGGATTCTGCTAAATTATCATTTATTTGATAGTGAGCTCTGGATGGATGGACTAACAATAAAATATATAATTTAATATTTACTACTAAGCTGTGCTGAATATAGGGTGTTCTCAGGACATACTGTTAAAAAATTAGTAAAGAAGAGTAAAGAGAACTTTCTCTATGGAGTTTATCGATGTTGTTCATGCCTGCATAAAGAGCCGTTTGGATTTGAAAGCTGAAAATCAGAGGGAGTGGTTTTCTTTGTAGATCCTCTTCACACAGGGAACAAAGCAAAGACTTTTCCTCAATGACAGCAATTCTTTAATGGCACACCAGGCTGTTTGAGGACACAAAGTAATCACAGTGTTCAGGGTTGAGTAAAAAGCATCTATTCCGACTGCGTCCCCTTGAAAAGAAGCACAGCATCCCTGATATAGGACTGAGGATGTTTCTTAAGCAGCCTTAAGAACATTCAAGGTGACATTGATGGCTCAGTCCATCAGTTCTTTTCCTGACACTTACTTTAATGAAAAACGGCAGGCTCACCCCAAACATGAAGGACAATGCGAAGATATCAAGCTGAAAAAGCTAAAGCGGACAACAACTTTCCGAACGTCCGACTTGTCTTGTAAGCAGGAGAAATGAACGAGGTCAGGCCGAAACACGTAAGACAGGGTAAATACAATTACCTTGATCATAAAGGGGGCAGGGGGGTGGGGGTGGCTGTCCCCAGTAATGTAATGGTGGGGGGCGCAGTGTTATGAATAAATGTGTCACATCACCATGACAGGATCTAAACATTTACCTACTAACATCCTCAAAACCAGCACTTTTCTTACCTACTGACAGGATGTAAGTCAAAATATCCTATATCAGCGGTGACCCTGTTCGGTACCATCACTGCAACGTGTCAATTCCTCTCCAACACGCCTGGATCAAATGGTCACTCACCAGGCTTGGAGAATAGCCATTAATCTGTTTGACGTGTGTTGGAGAAGGGGTACGTCTGAAAGCGGATGGACTGGAAGAATGCTTGACAATATCACTAGATAACTATGTGCTATTGGAAAAACCTTGACTAGAGTTAAAAATAAAAATACCTATAAATAAGTTCTGTCACTCAGTTTAAGTAATGAGTGGATCTTAAAAAAAAAACATGCAATACAAGTCACATTTAAAATGGGCAAAGATCTTTTTTTTGTTCACTTAACTAAATATTCTGTTGGTATCAAATTTAAGTACTTATTGTATTGTTTTTTCTGTTTTTTCCAATCCCCTACGGTTGAGTTTAGTCATGTTTACCACTTGTGTGAGTAATCCGACGTGCTAGTTGTGATTTCATGCAGCATTTGCAAGGAATACTCTGGTCGGGTGTCTCTCTATGAACTGTAAAACATAAAAAAGGCTACCCACTGGGTTTTTGTCCTGATCAAAATCAGATGAAAGTTTGGATTTCATATGAAGAGAATCACTAAATAAACAATTTAAAAAGAAAAGCTGGGGAGGTTAAGAAAATGAGGGTTTGCTTGCTCCTTTAAGGTCTGGGGCAATTACATAAGCCCATTTTTTTACATAAGTAACAACTTTTAGTTGTAAAACAACTAAGAATCATTTCAAAAGGTTATCAAAGTTCTCATTTGGCAGAATAGTATCAATCTTATTAGAAAATAATTCAGCATGTAATCTGAACACTTTCAGGGTTATAAAAGTTTCTATTGAGGATTTCTCAGGAACATTCAATGTAAACTAATTATGCCCTTTTTTTTTTTTTACATATTATATATGAAACACCTGACGACTTACATTACTCTTGGAACATAGCGTCTGCTTTTGGAGTTCAAATAAACCTAGATCTTTTACAATTTAAAAAGAATATCCTTAAAACTTAAGAGTAAGTCTTATTTCATTAAAAAAAAAGCAAGACTGGGTTTGCAGATATGAACAACTACTTTCAGCAGTGATAACTAAAAGAAACCATCTCCTGTTTGGCCTTATCAGCCTCTCGCAGAGGAATGTGAAGGAATTTGTGCCTGCGCTTCCTCACAGCATGTCGAAAGTTCACTGAGGTTTTGCCGGCATTTTGTTCATCCACGTTTTTCTCTTAAGGTTCCACTGCTGAATTTAAATCAAGCCGGGGTCCGGACGAACAGCAGAGTACTGAAAAGCTGTGGAGTCTATTTTTTATTTTTTTTTATGTAGAGTCGCAGATGTATTTATGATTTCAATTTTTACCCTGAGGTAGACGAAGTGCTGGCCTAACAGTTCTCAGAAAGCCCAGAACAGGGCTGACTGTAGGATACACGTTGATGCACCTTGTGATGATAACATTGTTTTTCCCAAAAAATCTCTCAATTTATCACAACCTTGAGTCCTTTTTTGCATCACTGCCTAAGTGCTACTAGTTCAGAGGTAAGTAAGCGTATGGCTGGGAGGCATTTAAACCAAACGTTATTTGACAAGGCCCAAAGCCCCAGGGTCAGGGCTGAGTTAGAAACATGTGTCCCTGGGAGAGTGGGCTGGTGTGTTCCCCTAGCCAGACTACATTCTGCAGTTCAGGCAACAGTCCCTAATGAGGCGGCACTCTGCGGGGGAGAACCGAGTCCATCTCTGGGGATTTGTTTTGAAGAGCTAAACAACCAAAGACAGATGCAGTGAGGCAGGAGAACCTGCTACCATCTCTCATGTGCAAACAAACAGGACTGGGACGGCACGGTTTTGAAGTTTAATGTATTTTAACGTGTTACAAAAACTAAGTAAGGTAGATTTATGAAGAGAGAGTGAAATTACACATTTTTATACATTTTTTTCATGAATAGCAACAGTATGTTGTGCGTTTATATTCAGGGATCTTGAGTCAATGCATTGTGCAACAACTTTACAAGTGTTCCCGCGTCCAAAAGTGGATCACCTGGGCCCCCTTCTGGAGCCAGACCTGGATGGAGGAGTGGCATAATGGTGAGTGTAGTGGACGCGCTTTTACCAATGGACATGGATCACCATTTCCTTGAGCTTACAGATTGTTGGAAGTGGCCAAAAGGTTCAGTGAATTGTGTGGAATGGACAGGGGCCGATTGCAGGGACCTTGACAAAGTAGTCCTCAGCTACAGGATCATGGCTCCCAGTTTGTGGGAGTTTACTTATCTGGTAGGGAAGGAGCCTGGGCATAAGGTTGAGAGTTTCCAGGTAGATGTAGTCAGACTTGCCTTCTGGCACGGCTCTGGCTCTGGAACCCGTCTCCTCCACTCTTACATACTAGAAAAAGGCACTGAGCAGGAGTGGGCACATTAGTTCAACGCAAGAACAAGATGGTAACATCCGTTCGCCTACTTGCAGGGGGTGCGGGTCCAAACTGTTGTTTATGCTAATGCACCAAGTAGCACTTCTGATTACCCACACTTTGGTGAGTCCTTTGAAGGGATGCTGGAGACCAGGAGGGTATGGTCTGTGTCAATCATAGATATGACAAAACACACATTTTCAGTGAGATGTAGTTTAGGACTATAACAGAGTCACTGACCTGGATGATCAACCTATGGTCTCATCAACTGTGACCAGCTTTCCACTTACTGGTGATGAACAGCTTTTTTTTAATAGCATGGCCCTGCCTCTACCATGTTGTGTTCAAGGTGATATACAGAGCTACACTGTTCATGTGAGTCAAACAGTTGAAATTGATCTCATCAGAGGATTTTACCTGGTAGCACATCTTTCCGGTGTTCTCTAGATGGTTTGTTGTAAACTCTAGACAAGACCTCCAAGGCCTTGTTTGGCTGCTTTGCAATCATATATGCATCCTTTTACTTCAATCTTACAGATCTGCACTAAATTCATGTTAATTACTTACACATCGTTAAGTTTGAGCAAGGAAATAACGAGAAAGACACTGTGGTCAAAGAAAAACTCTGTGGCTCATCTTTTTTTCTTAAAAAAAAAAAAATCAGATTCAGGTTTCCTTTTGTGGTTAATATTCTCAAAAATTGAAGTCCAGCAGAACTTTCCAAGAAAAGCCTACTGGACAAAAAAAAATGTCAACGTTCAAAGAGGTTCCCATGTTTCTGATCTGCCTCTGGGGTTATTCCACCTGAAGCACATTAATCTCTGCAACTACATCACAATGATCCATTCTGGCAACTCTATTGACCACAACTCTTTTTTTTTTCCTCTCTTTGCCAGAGGGGGGACGGAGGAAAGCATTGGCACTAATACGCAGCACCTGTTTCTTTTCGGTTTCTGTCAGTATATCTAACATATGAACATCGACAGCTGTGGTGCCAGCAGTGATACGGCATAGCTCTTGGCTGGGGCGATGCAAAACGCAGATAAGTGGTCTGTTTCTCAGAGCACTTCTATCCTCACACGTTCCTCTTTGAGTCAAATAGCTTAAAGCACAGTGTCCAGAGTCACTAATAGTTCACATCTGGTATGCAGGGAGCAACAGGGCTCAATCGATTTCTTTAATCTCAGGGCCCAAGGAAAATGGAAGGAAAAAGAAACCGTCTGCTTTCCATTATGAGAGCCATAAAAGCGTTGAGTTTGGAGCTGATGTGATGGATGGTCTGTGGTACGATCCATGCTTCTGTTTGCTGGAGTTAGACTAGTGTCATCCAGGATTAGTCAAGCTACAGTCAGAGACAACGGGTTTATAAAACCAATAAGGAGAAAAACAGAAACAATACATCAAATACAGAAGAGAGATGATTTCTATTCAGGGAGAACTTGGACAGTTTGTGTTAAGGATCCAATTTACTTGAAGGCACCAAAAATTGGATTTCAATCACTCTGAGAAAGAATATCATGGCAGATCATTGCTAAGCAGCTGCGTGATAATAACCTCCAGCACACACCAGTAACACAGTAAGTGTGTGGGGTTGGGATGTGGCTTTAGACATCTACTGAGTGCAAAGATCCTGCGTTGGAGTTTCTGCATAGGTCTGGGAAAGAACAGACTTTATAAGGCCCTTTGCTTGCAACAATGATCCAAACACTGAATTTTTTTTGCCCACATGAAAGTTTTTATTTATTCTTTTTTTGTGTGTAAATGTGAACGAGCCAGTTATTCTGCAAAGAGGAATAAACAATGTACATTTTTGGTCTGAATATGAAAAGATATTGTAAAGTATATTGTAAACATTGGGTATCTCTAAACCCATCTAAGCACCAATGTTACGAGTTGAGCTTCTGTAACAGTTGACCAACAAACAAACAAACAGTAATTCAGCAGTTCAAACTCTAGCAGAACAAAGCCTACAAATGTCGAGGGAGATGTTCTTCTGTAAAGTTCTGCACCGATACATCCCGAGTTACTTTTGGAAGACATCGACTCTCTTGACCGACTTGGACCGATTAAAATCATAGGTGTTAACTGTTTGGGTCAATGAGGAAACATTTGACCGGACACAAAAGGGTGATCATTACCCACAGTTTTAAGCATTGCTAGCTAACTTTAAAGAGCAATCTCTGACCACTTTGTTTCCTGAAACTGGTGCAAATTAACCAAGGATAAAAGTTTTGGAGGACGGTAGCTGAATTACTTTTTTCTTTTATACGATTGAGAGTCGGATTTCCTCTTAACTGCACCAGTAGCTCTGCTGAGAGAAAATCAGAACAGGCCCTGATTACTATCATTGAAGCTGGTGGTAATATACTATAGCATCACATTTACTCAGTGTAATCCATGACCTCCCCCTCTTTCACTTGTCTTTTTGATAATCTTTTATGATCTCCTTAATTGTTTGCCACAAGAAAAATAAGGAATATGTTGCATATTTTGCTAATGCAGGATATTAAAGCCCTTAATAAAGGGGAGCCAGTCTGCTGTCCCCGGGCAAAGAGTGAAGCTTTGAAATTCGAAACCAGGGTTGCATTTTGTCCGTAATGAAAGCAAAAATATGTCCCGTATAGATCTACATCCCAGGGCTTTGCCTCCTGAGGTCCGGAGACAACGCCTGTCCCGCCAGGCTGTCAGCGCCGGAAAACACAAATCCACGCTTTGTAGCAGTTTCTTGTCTCCGCAAAGACAGACAGATTAGTGATGCTGGTGCCACGGGGATCCACAGGATCCACCACCGTCTTCCTCCTCTGGCTCCAAATCAAAGGAAAGCGTCGCTGTAGTTTGAATTATGGACGGCAAATGTGTGCGGTCACGCTCCTCGTGGCACCCTGCACCCAACACGATTAACCAGGGTGCCGCCTAGAGTGAGGCAGGATAAATTACTAAAGCAACAACGCTAGACGTGAACGACACGTCTGCTGCGACCGGAGAGAGAGGCGACGTACAGAACTATAGCTGAGGACAGTAAAGGGAGCAGAGGTCACTGATGTGTCCCTACTCTGTTCTGGATCAAAGCCACTGCAAGAACAGGGATTAGACTCATCTAACAACTTATGGGCTCTTGATTACTGTCTTTGCCACCTCAGCACTCTAAAAATCATTAAATGTTTCCTTAAATAAGTAATCAAACAGATCACTAACAAGGACTCTTACTTCAAACTTCAAGTGTTTACAGCCTACAAACTGTTTAGGATAAATAAAATAGGAATAAAAGGAAGAACTTGTACATTGTAATTTGTGATTTTAGCAAAGCATTTACTTTCTCATATTTGTAAAAAAAAGCAGCTAAATACATCCAGATTCATGTAGATATTGCAGAGAAATGTGTTAACTAATCAGCCAGGAATAGGAACCGGACCTATGACGATCGGACTGGTCGAACACTGTTAACATTGGAACATTGATATTCAAAACTCCCAGCATGCATAACTGCAAGGATCCGAAACAGCGGTGTTAAATGAAACAAATCAAGCTTTTTAAAGAGACTAAGCACAATTTCAAGACACCAGAAATTATTTTGATGCTTAGTCAGTTTTATTTTAAGTTGTTCTAGATACATACAAAAACCTTAAGGTAACAGAGTTACTTGATTGTGCTATAAAATGGCAAAGCCTACCTAGAAAATACATAATTCACCCCTGCTCAATTTACTGCTGGATTTAAAAATCACTATGAAGCAACTTTCCTACAACACATCTATTTAATCTTAAATGATATATATTTTTTATACCTCTTTTATAGTCAACGTGAAAACAGTTTCTTGTTGAATTGATAGTAAAAGCCAAAAAGATCAGAAATCAGTATCAGCCAAGAGTCAGATCGTTCATACGTCTCTGTGAAAGATCCCAGGAACACATCACCGTTATGTTTGATTTATAAACCTTTTCCAGATAAGTTGACAATTTACTACCTTTTTTCCAAACATCTCTCCCAGATTTCCCCCGCCGTCACAACTCAGACATCATCTTCCATCAACTACAAGCCAGGATGAACAATCTGGAAGGAATGCTGTATATTATCTGAACCTTTGATGAATTACATTACGGACCAACCTATCATGACTCAGGTTACATGGGAGGAATTGTGGGACAATGGGGACAAAAGAGTAACTAAAGCAAGCAGCAGGATTTTACCTCGGACAAGAGTGCGGATACACGCAAGCCAGGCATACAGACCAATTCAGAAACGGAAAGTTTGCCCATCAGATGAAGGAACGTTGCCCAGATGTAGACAGAGGCCAGGTTGAGATAGCGAGCAGCTGTTACAGACAGCTGCCCTGGCCAGGATCGAGAGGACGGCGTTTTGACGGGTCGTGAGGGGGGGCTAAATGTTTGCAGAATGGTATCGGACCCAGAAATAACTCCTTCCTGTTCTAAAAGTGAACCGCTTTAAGATCTTGGGCGTTTGAATAATCACCACGGAAAGACATTAGGGTAAACACGCTGCAGATGTATTGTTTGGGGGGACACGCACTGGCACAACTGCCTAAAGACCCCACACACACCACAAAATGCATCTGGTTTTAAAACTACATTATTACCAGTGCTGTAAATGATGCTTAAGTGTTGATGCATATGTTTGGTTTAAGAAAAAAATTAAAACAGTCAACGAATTCCATGAGGAAGCAGAGAATTACAGGCGTAACAGCGGCCTCTGGTGGCCAAAAAAGAGAAACGCTGGCAAAACACATAACTCCAGGCTATGGTTTCCCCACATCCCTCCCATCAAACGCGTACATGTGAAGCATCCCTGCATTGTGTCCACACGTTCACACTACAGTGCAGGTCGAAATGTTATAAACAATGTTTATTTTATGTACTTACTGTAAATTTGTGGAAGGATCTGCTCTTTTTTTTCCTTGTTGCTTTTCCTGTGGCCACGGGATGAGGAACCCTGATAAACCTGATGAGAGAGAAAAGCATGAAAACAATAGATACAGGATAAAACCAAGAGAAATACAGCAACAGGCAAAATATTGGTTTTGTAGGTTTATGAAATGTTAAGAGTTTAAGATGCACCAACTGATCAATTGGAGATCAAAACCTGACAGATTGTATTTAATTGTAGGCCAGATATTGAAAAGAGGGAATGTTTTCCATCTGTTCATTAAACAAATAAACCAACAGCACCTATTTTTAAGTTTAATTTAAAAAAATGAATAAATCTGACAAACCTTAGGTGTTGAATGTATAAAAAACAAATATAACTGTCGTTTCACCAGGTCTAATGAACAAGCTGCACAATATTCATAGAATTGTGGGCAGAAATGTGTGGGTATTTATCCAGAGAGGTGTGTTTTTTAGCTCTAGACAGTTAAAATAGATCGTGTCTGGACTCTTGCAGGTCTGGCAGGTTAAGATTTTTATACTGGAAGAAAACAAAAATAAATAAATAAAATAAATATGTGGGTGAGAAAGATCATTGTATACCGTACAGGAAAAATGTACTTATAATGTCATAAGAAAGGGAGTTATGCTTAAAGAAATATGATCAAAAAGGAGCAATAATCTAGAGAATGATACTTTGCATTGTTATTGTTTGAATTTATTTATATATATTAATCTGGGAATTAAAAATTAAAAATTGGCAGATTAGATTGGAAAGAAAACCAGAAATCTCACAGGACTCCATTAATAATGTCTGAGCCAGTTAGAATCACCCACCAAACAATAAGATACATAAACTACATCACTGTGGTGTTTTTGTTTCACCTCTCAGTTGTTTGAATTGTGCCTGATGCTCTGATGTTTCCTGGCACTACAGGAGACAATCATGAATTCACTAAATCTTCCAAGCATTTCAAATGAGTGCATCTGAAACAAAGAATGGATCTTTAGGTGAGGAGTTACAGACCAAGACGTAGATTTAGGGGATGTTCTTGAGCTTGTAACTCAAGAGTGAGGCTGCAGTCTCACACAGATGTGTCTATGTGAGGGTCAAAGGTTAACACGACACCTGGTCGCCTCTGTTTAGCCAGGAGCCTCCTTTCCCATCCAAGTCGCCCTACAGCTGTAGCTTCGGCCTTAAAGTCAGAACCCGGCTGACCCAGTCACAGCCTGGCCCGGTTCCGGAGACCCGGAGCAGCTCAGTAAACATGTCCCTAACACCCAGCCGCGGATATAAGCACAGTGTCTACGTTTAAAGGCAGCGCCGAGCTTCTGTTTCCCCCCCAGAGCCTCGCTAGCTTGGTTCGTGTTAGCTTGGAGCCGCTGCTAGCCTGCTAGCCGCTGACCGGAACAGCTGGCTGGACCGCGGCGGCGACACGCACACTCACACGGGCTGGACGCGGCTCAATCAGCCGAACCCTGGGTCCGGGGACCAAGTCCTGCTGGTCCTGCTGGAGCTTTTAACCCTAAAAGTTTTAGTTGAAGCATCAATTCGTGTTAGGTGGGCAGCTGCGCACGGAGCTCTGGAACATGCGCACGGAGCTCTGGAACATGCGCACGGAGCTCTGGAACATGCG